>JAKSZP010012356.1:0-62197 GCA_022478985.1 Massospora cicadina
AAAGTTTGTGCACATAGTTAAGTGGTTGGTTGACTAATGTAAGGAGAGTGTCTATACCTCTCCTGTTCTCAGTGTGGCAGTGCTCAGTGCACAGGCACAATGCCAGGGAACTAGATGTTAAAATAAAAATCATTATTGCCCAGCAAAGGGTGCTGGAGCAATAATAACTTAAGCAAAGAAATGTGATAAATAACCAGCCAAAAATGTTGCAGTGCACACTGAGAGAAGGGGTATACAACCCAGGTTAGAGGGGACCTGAACAAACCAATGGTGCACGAGGTGATAATCTTATTGTGTTCAAAATGGCAAGTTTGATAAAGCATGAGACCTCCTCAAAGGGGTCCATGCACAGGATCATTTGGAATAACATTTAAAATGTAAAAAACAGGAAAGTTTATTGGGAAAGACAACCAACAAGGAATGTTGGTCGGGAAAAACATATTTAACCATTGATGGGGGAATAAGGGGTTTGCTGCAGTGGACCCAAGCACTGATTCACCAATAGGGCAATACTGCTATCTGAATTAGTTGAATAAGCTGAAACTGACTTCACTCGAGTTAATGATTGAAGTTGGATTTGACCCAAGCGCGTTATTTCACAGATGGAATGGGTTTTGAAACCCCGTTCCTCAACAAAATGAACTAAACCATTTGCATTTGTTATGTAGGCTATTCGTTTTAATTCCTGGACTGGTGTAAGGGGCTGGGCACTTGGCACCCCACTAGTACCAACCTGGGCATATTTTGCCCATACCCAGCGTTGGTCTAGGGTATGCTTCAGGTCTGGGAGGCCCTGTAATTTCACCTTCTGGGCCTCCTGGCACCCAGCCTTATCCTTGGGGTCAGTCCCTACTATGATGTCATGGGATCATGACAAGACTCTTCCATTCATTTGGTCATCAAGTCCGCTGAAACTGCTCCCCAGTTGGAGCAGCCCCAAGGTATCCCTGGCCCACTGCACATGGGTTCAGCTCCTATAACTGCCCCTGCCACTGTGGGTCTAGCCCAACAGCAGGACCTAGAGCACCCCCTCCAGGGGAAGCTTGGTCCCCACCTTGCTCATGGGGTTACCATACCTCTATATATATTTCCAATAATGTGGTGGCCTCTGTGCCATTTCCTGCTGGTGCACAAGCCCCCCTATCTGAATCTGAAGGCCAGCAACTGCAAACCCTGGAGGAGTTGTCATCCTCCCTGTCTCTCCCACCCTTGGGGGTTGCCCCAGCAAGACTCGCGGTTGCCCCCAACCCAACCATCTGGTTTGCCTTGGGGGCCTTCAGTAGGTTACTGAATATTTGCCTTCCTCACATCTCACAAAGATCCCCACTTATATTAATTGCCTGGATCGCTATGCCTCTGGCATTCTGGGGCCTTCACTGGGTGCTTGTGCACCCCAACTGGGAGCCCAGTCTAGTTCTTCTTAGCCATATCTGTGTAGAGTCCTCCTCTACTAGGATAAGTGTGCATTTTTGGGATAATCGGGTGCCAGCCTTGTTGGCATCAGCCAGCTTGGGGATCCCCAAGATGTTCCCACTCTTTTTTTTAGTACTAGATGGTCCAAGATGTTCCCACTCTTAGTGGAGTCAGTTCTGGGAATGAGGGCCTTTCTCGGCTTGGCAGGAGCTTTAGAGTTGGCTGCCTTCTTTGGGATTACCTTGGTGATAGCCTAAAATAAAAATTAATAAGGACCTAAAATGAATAATTGACAAACCTTCTGCTTTTTGGGCTGAGGCCTTAATCACTCTCGCTGTCCGAGTTGATGGAAGCGAAGTAGGCCTCAGAATCACTCAATTTATGAGAATTTAATTTTCTGTTGAACGTAAGAAAGCTGAAGAGGTTAGTCTAAAATTTACTTATTAATTACTTAACTCTAACTGATTTTTGTTTAGTTTCGGGTGTGGAATTTGGTGAATTATTCGATAATATTCAATTTTCACCCACTCGCCCAAATAGATTGAACTATCAGAATCGATCAGTTTCAGGCGAGAATTTGGTGAATTATTAGATAACTAGCCAGCTTATCAGATTTGCTTGGGTTTTAGAATTTTCCAGATGATTCTAATTGATTGTTTTACATACTGGTAGATGACCAAAAGTTTAAAAATCATTAACCTATCGAGATAACCACCAACGAATTGGAAAAATCATTCATCTTGTTAAACCAACCAAAAATCACCAACCTTTTACAAAATCAATTTGACTAATGAAATATCTAAACCATCAACCACTTATCTGAAACCATTAAGCCTATCGAATCAACCTAAAAATAATACTTAATCAATAAAATTAATTAAACCTATCAAAATAGATAGCTAAACCATCAACCACTTTTACCTAATACCATTGCGCATCGAATCAATCAAAAACCATTACCTAATCAATAAACCCAATTGAACCTATCGAAATAAATAATAAACCATCAACCACTTACAACTTACCAAATCCAATGAGCTTATTGAATCAATCAAAAACCATTAACTAATCAGTTAACCCAATTGAACCTGTCGAAATAAATAATTAAACAATCAACTTACCTAAAACCAGTAAGCCTATCGAATCATTCTAACCCACCAATTACTCAGCCAAAATCAATTAGTGAACTTATAAAATACTAGCATTCATTACCCGTGCTTCGCTAGGGTGTCTATAGAATTTCAGGCGATTTGAATTTAATTTAGATTATATATAGTTAAGCAATAATTACTCGGCCAAATCTAATTGCTCAATCGAAGCAACAAAAACCACCAACCACTCAGCTAAAACTAACTGAACTTATCAAATCAACCAATAACTAATCACCCCCAAAGCTAAACTGTATCTTATGAATCGACCAAAAATCATCAACCACTCGGCTAAATAAAATAAAACTATCAAATCAATCAGATAACACCAATCTGCTACCCAAAACATCTTTAAATTTAAAATCACTGTATATGTGGCATGTCTTCCAACTACTAAATCAACTTCTACTTAACTTGTCAAAAATATTTATTAATTAGGGGAACCAAATTAGGCAGGTTTTTCAAGATTATATAAAACATTCTGATTCCCATGCTTTGCTATGGTGCTTAAACTATCAGATATCCATATTGATAAACCACCAATCCGCTTAGCTAAAACTATTGAACGTACCAAATCAACCAATTACCAACTGCTTCACAAAATATACTTACCAAAATCGAAACTAAAACCACCAACCACTTGCTAATAACTAAAACCATTGAATATACCAAATCAACCAATTTCATCCGCTTCGTATTCGTAAAACAAACCTAAACTTATCGAAACAACCAAAACTGTCAACACTTACCAAAACCAATTAACTTATCGAAACAACCAATCACTAACTGCTTAATAAAACCATCAAGCTTATTAATCAATTCAAAACCACCAACCACTCATTAAAACCATTTAAAATTGAATCAACTGAATATCTAGCTGCTCAGCCGTAATATTATACCAATTACCATTAAAAACATATAAGATTTTCACTTGTTATATATAAAACTTTATATTTTACTATGAAAAATAAAAAGTTCTTTCTTATTGCTCATCTACAGTATCTAGTGAATACCTATGCAAAGTTTCATCTTTCTAGGCCTTGTCATTGTTGAGATACAGTGATGAGTGAGTGAGTGAATGAGTGAATGAGTGAGTGGGCTTTCATATTTATATAGATTGGCCATTCCACAAAGTGAGCTGAGATTTGAGAGCTCCAATAGGTCAAACGTCCATATTTTTTAATTTGGCTTAAAGCTAATATTGAATTGACACCTATCTTAGTCCAAGCACCAAGGTAATTTAAATCCAAGCATTGACTTATGAATAGGGTTCGCTCCTTATCCCCTGATATTGCTCATAATAAAAAATATATAAAAATTACCCTTTTAAGGTTTATTGTTTTTATTACAAGTAATGAAAAACCTCCCCTGAATCAAGTTGTTGAAGTTTAGGTTTAAAAATACACCAGTGAGCATCTTTACAAAACCTAAAATCTAATATTAAATATTAAATATTAAATACTAGAGATTATTTAAAATGTCACCCAAAAAAGCAACCATTGGAAGATCAATCAGATATGCACAGCAATGGTCAGCCAGTAGAGCTGCTGAAACATCTGAAGAGCAAGATGCATGAGTTGAAAACCAGTAAGTGCAAGTTCTACTTCAAGAGCTGCTAAAATATCTCAACAGCATGATGTACAAGTTACAGATCTTCAAGCAAGAGCTTCTACTTCAAGAGCTGCTAAAACATCTGAAGAGCAAGATGCACACCAGAAAACTGACTGGATTGAAGCCTCAACTTTAAGAGCTGTTGAAATATCTTAACAGCACAACATATGAGTTACAAAACTTTGAGCAAGAGCTTCTACTTCAAGAGCTGCTGCAACATCCAAAGAGCAAGGCACACAACATGAAGCTGAAAGCTCATGGCAGACTCAATCAAGAATGAGAATTGATCTCAGAAAATGGTGTTCAATTATAATAAAAAATATGATTACAAAATGCATCACAATGTTGTCATTGGTCCAATGGCTATATTGTGCTTATATTGTCACACTTTGAAGTTTTAGAAAGAAATGCCTGGTATATGTTGCTCCAATGGCAAAGTCAATTTGCCACCACTGGCTGAGCCACCAGAACCACTTCTAACTTACATGGCTGAAGCTACTCAAGATTCCAAACACTTTCTAGATCATATTTGGAATTACAACTTATGCTTTCAAATGACATCATTTAGAGCAACAAATATTGTGAGCTATGGTAATTTCATGCCCATATTCAAAGTGCAAAGACAAGTGTATCATAAGATTGGTTCACTTCTTCCTGTACCCAAAGAAGATCCACAGTTTTTACAAATTTATTTTATGGACAATGTGGAGAAGGAGATTAATCAATAAAAGCACATTTAGTGAAGCAACAGATGAGGAAATTGTTGATGAATTATGAGCATTATTCCACAAGCATAACTGTTTGGTCAGAGATTTTAAATCTACATTGGAGAATGTGAAAGCAGATGAGTTGAAAGTTATTATCAGAGAAGACAAAATGTCATCAAATGAGCATGAAAGATACTTCAATGCTCCAATGGCCCCTGAAGTAGCAGCTGTTATTATTGGAACAGAGATTATCTAGTAAGATATTATCAGAAGATGAGATCAAACCAAGTAACATGTTGTTGAAACACATCAATTGTATAATGCACTTCAATATCCTATACTATTTCTATGAAAAGAGGATGGATATCATCTTAATTTGTATCAAACTCATCCTCACAGGTGCTGTGACAACAAAAAATGTCAGCTGTATGGATTTTTATGCATATCATGATTTGAGCACAACAATCTAACTACATCCTGAAGTGTCTTCAACTTTTTCAACAATTTATTGTTAATATATACACTAAAGTTGAAAGCAAATGACTCAATTACATTTGTTACAATCAATCAAAGCTTAGAGTCAAAAGTATATTTATTTGTGAGATGCAATCATGAAGGATGGAAATGTTGCTAACATTGGATAAATGGTTATACTTCTGGCTTTATATACTAAAGTCTAAGACACATGCATGAATATGTTCAGGATGCTCTGGCATATGTTTGTAAATATAAATTTCCAGATCTTTTCACCACATTCACATGCAATTCATCTTGGACTAAAATTAAAGATTTACTTCTTCCTGGCCAGCAACCATCCCATTAGCATGACCTCACAGCAAGAGTTTTTAAATAAAAATTGATACATTTAATGGATCTCATCACTAAGAACCATATATATGGAGAAACTTGCTGCTGGATGTATTCCATTAAATGGCAGAAAAGAGGTCTTCCACATGCCCATATCTTAATTTTATTTGTTAAAAAATTATAACTTAAATTGATGATATCATTACTGCTGAGCTGCCCAATCCAGAAGAAGATTCAAAAAAATATTAAATTGTCAAAAAATATGGTTTATAGACCATGTGGACTACACAACCCACATTTGCTATAAATGAAAAATGGAAAATGCATTAAAAAGTATCCATGTCAGCTGATACTAGAAATGCAAACTGATGGAGATGGTTATCCACTGTACGGATGACAAAAACCAGTCAATGGAAGACACAACTATTAAAATCAATAACATTGATTTTGAAATTGATAACCAATGGATTGTACCCTACTCTCCTATGCTTTCAAAATTATTTAATGCACATATCAATTTAGAGTCTTGCAATTCAGTTAATTCAATCAAATATATACATAAATATCTTAATAAAGGCAAAAATATGGCAGTTTCTCAGACTTATAAATTCCAATGAACCCATCAATTAAGTTAAACAATTTCAAATGGGACGTTATATTAGCAGTAATGAAGCTGTATGGTGAATTCTTGGTTTCAACATTCATGAACACTTTCCTAATGTCATGCATCTCAGTGTTCACTTGGAAAATGGTCAACAAGTTCACTTTGTGGAAGAGAACACACCCCAGAGAGCTAAAGATCCACTAAACACAACGTTGACTGCTTTTTTCCAATTGTGTGCAACTGAAAAATTTGCAAAAACGATGCTGTATCATGAAGTCCCACACTATTACACTTAGAATAAATTGACAAAGAAATTTTTTAGAAGAAAATGAGGTACCAGCCATTCTTTGATATATGGCATATTTTCTACTGGCACATTGGAATGAATATATACTGTTTATCTAAATAATTCTGAATGCTACTATTTGTGAATGCTGCTTCACATAGTCAAAAGACCAAAATCATTTCAAGTAATCAAAACTGTCAATAGTCAAGTGTGTTAGACATACAGAGAAGCATGTTAAAACTTGGTTTGCTAGAAAATGATCAACATTGGGACAACACATTGGCAGAAGCATCTGAAACATGTTATGCTCACCAAATACAAACCCTGTTCACCATAATTTTGACAACCTGTGCACCTTCTGATCTAAAAAAATCTATAATAAAATGTAAAGAGAGTATAAGTGAAGACATACTTCTCCAAGCATGCAGATACAACCCCAGCCTGGATGTACTATATTTGCAAGACATTTTCAATGAAGCACTGATATCACTTGAGGATATGTGAATGTTGATTAACAACAAAATCCTTAATCAGCTTGGGCTATTTTCACCAGAACATGACAGAAATATTGTTGTTGATAGAGACATATTGCAAGAAAAAAAAACAATGATAATGCACTACAAGTTTATGTTGATGCTTAGAAAAGTTTCTTAACAAATGACCAATAACTTGTATATGACACAGTTATAAAGAATTTATGAGATGCAGATGGTGGACTTCTTTTTCTTAATGCACCAGGAGGCACAAAAAACATTTCTTCTCAATTTCATACTTGCTGAAATTCAAATGAGCATGAGATTGCTTTGGATGTGGCATCATTGGGGATTGCAGCGATGATATTTGATGGTGGACACACATCACATTTGGCTTTCAAGCTACCATTGAACTTGAATCTAGCTGCAGATCCTCTTGCAACATTGAAAAACATCTGGAATAGAAACTGTATTGAAAACATGCCAACTTATTATTTGGGATGAATGTACCATGGCTTATAAGCAAGAACTTGAGGCACTTGATTTTACTCTGCAAGATTTCCAAAGCAATCAAAGTCTAATGGGTGTAGCTTTGATACTGCTTGCTGGTGATTTCTGTCAAACTTTGCCCATCATTCCAAGATCAACACCAGCAGATGAGCTGAATGCATGCCTAAAAAATTCACTCTGGAGATATGTAAAGAAAAAACACTGTTGACCAATATACATGTGCATTTACTTGAGCATGTTTCTGAACAAACACTTGCTAAGCAACTTTTATATATAGGTGATGGCAAATTTCTGGTTGATCCTGCAACACAGAAGATATCATTTCCACCAAACTTCTGTCAACTTCTGTCATCAATTGAAGATCTTGAAAAGAAGGTTTTTCTAAACATGGCCAACAAACTTTAGAAATTACAATTGGCTTTGCAAGTGAGATATCTTAGCTTCAAAAATGATGATGTCAATTAAATTAATAATAAGATTCAATTAAATGTTTCCTGGTTCAGTTATGAAATACAAATTAATTGACATATTTAAAAGAAGAGAATCAAGCTTTTAATTATCCAGTTAAATTTCTCAATTCATTGGAGCCTTCTGGAATGCCACTGCACATATTAGCCTTGAAAGTTAGCTCATCAATACTGATCCTTTAGAATCTGAACCCACCAAAGTTGTGCAATGGAACCAGACTTTCCATAAAAAAACTGATGCTAAATGTGATTGAAGCAGCAATAATTAACAGAAAATGTAAAGGAGAAGATGTGATGATTCTGCACATTTTAATAATTTCCACTGATTTGCCCTTCACATTCAAATAACTACACTTTTCTGTGTATATTGCTTTTGCAATAAAAAATAACCAAAGCTCAAGGGCAGTCACTGCATGTTGCCAGATTACATTTAGAAAATTCATGCTTTTTGCATGATCACTATATGTTGCTTGTTCCAGAGTATAAAATTCAGAAACTCTGTACATCTATACATCAAATCAGAAAACTAAAAATATTGTTTATCCACTTGTGTTATGCTAGATGTTTGTATTAGTCTCAATTAATTTAAGTTGGTTCAATAATATAGCAAATGGAATAGTCAAAAAATTGTTTATTCACATAAATCATTCATAATATAGCTATATAATTTATCATCTATTTATTAATAAATATAAAGGACTTTTTCAATATGAGTTATTTTTTATTTTTCCACATTTTTACACAACACATCATAGATTTTATATTACATACAGACCATCAATTTATATAAATGAATATACAAATGCAGAAAAATGTCAGCTGGGTTTTTATAGCTATAATATAAAATTTAAATTAATCAGTTTAGATCAGCTGATAATAAATAAACCCAAGCAATGCCAGGTAACTTCACTGATATATAGTATAAAATCTAAATTAATAAATTAAATATATAAAATTTATTAGACACCATAGTAAAGCAGTAGGGATCTCTACCGCTGCCTCCCAAGTTTAATTCTGGTACTGGAACTTTGTTTAGGGGATAATTATGACTGTGTTGGCATTGTGCACCAATGCCCCAAATCAAGATAGAGAATAGCAAAGGTGGTCCATGGAGTTCCTGGCCTATCATACACCATGCATGGAGGTTTTCTGGATTTTATCCTCCTTTCTCATTCATTTGATTTCTCTTAATTGGTGTGGTATCATCCCTAGGTCAGCCCACCTCAAATAAAATACTTGAATAAAATACCATAGTAAAGCACAGGTAATGAATGATAATTACTTAATTCACATTTACTGATGTGCTGATGTACTGACTGACATCTGAAACTATCAAGTCTGATAGAATAATATACTTGGGTGAGTGGATGATATAAGCAAATATTATCTAACAATTCACCAAACTGGTCACCTGAAACTAAATAAAAATCAGCGTTAGAGTTTAAGTAGATTATTATAGCTTATTAAGTAGATTAGAATAATCAGTTTACCAGCCAAAGGGTAACAGCAAAGCTGTTACCCTCATGGCTCAAGCATAGTGCTTGCACAGCCTTTAGGCTGTTAATGTAAGCTTATAAATAAATCTAAGCAATGCTAGGTAACTTTGCTACTAGAAATGTATGCTTTCTCTTTTCTTTCTTTTTCATTTAACCAAACTGAGCCACAGCAACACATGGCCAGGTATAGTTAGAGATAATATAAAATTTAAATTAATTAGTTTAAATCAGCTGATAATAAATAAACCCAAGCAACGTAACTCCACTAGTCTAATCTAGATTTTGACAATATAGATTATACTTTATTTGAGGTGGGCTGACCTGGGGATGATACTACAATGATGAAGATGAAGGGGATTTGAATTAATGGAAAAGGAGTATAAAACCTAGAAAACCTCCATGCATTGTATATGATAGGTCAGAAACTCCATGGACTGCCTTGCTATTCACTATCTCAGTTCAGAGCATTGGTGTGCAACACCAACGCAGTCATAATTGTCCCCTACCCAATCTTCATCTACTAGGATTAAATTTGAGGAGGCAGTAGTAGAAAGTTCATATTCTACTACTGGGTATCCTCCCCTTTGACAATATAAATGCTTCATTAGCAACCACATGAAATATCAAATTTATCACTTTTCAATCATAAAGATTGTAATAATGTCCCATGCTTCCTTATCTTTAATTGATATGATCTACAAATATGATCAGAGATGATGAGCATACCAGTGTAAAAAGCATCAAAATAATTCTGCCATCTACTTGGTCTTAATGAACAATTGTATGTAAGTAAAAAACAAATGTACAAAAGAAGTCATGTCAAGCTAATATCTGAATCAGTTATCAAATTATTTGTAATCAATCTCATTATTATTATTTGCATAGTGTTCCATCTATATCTGCACTTTTTAACTGTAATTTTAAATTGTAATTCATTAAAAGTGGTTATGACCTGTGCGCCATGATTTTAAGATCAATATTATTCCATCTTATTTGAGGACTACATTTACTATACTAGATTGTTTATACTACAGTAGTATTAGCATTCAATTATAAAACCTAGTTACTAAAGGTATAGAAATTAACTTTATTCACTAATCATATTCCTATCCAATCCTTTTGGCATCCAATTGCATTTTTTATCCAGATAGTTTTTAATCTAGAAAGTATTGCTTAACTATATTAGTTTAAAGTTTATTTACAAAATATGTAATTGTAAAGCATAACAATACCTTTTTCTTCCAATTGCTTATTTATAAACCAGAAGCATAGATAATTATGCTACCCCAAAAATTGGTTTTTTCAGATGATTAATTTAAGTATTAATAAAATGGTATACTTTTTGATACCCCATGAATAAATCCTGTCTAACATAACATATGTCTAGATTTCATGCTACAACTTCACCTTGATGAGTCAGGTATCAGTTTGATAAGGTTGTCTATATACTTGCCTTTCAGATTAAATTATGTAGCATATGAGATCATACCATTTTTTCACTAGTGGTGCCTAACCCAAAAGGGGGTGCTGCCATGCATATTTATTTGCAAATGGGCTAAACAAAGTGATTATTAGAAATAAAAAATTTCTAATATGGCACCTCAGCTAACAACTTAGAAAGCCATATCAGAAGGTGAGGAAGCTTTGGGGAAACTTTTGTCCAGCACCTGCTTTAGCTGGCAGAACATGGCAGACAGCATCAGGGTGGGGACATCAGCGACATGGGACATAAGGTATGAGATCATACCATGATACTTAGGAAAAGGCAATGTTTAGGTTAAAGTCTAGGCTATTCCCTTCCTCTTCTAATTTTAGTTAAACAATATTTAAACTTGGATGTAGAGTATATAATTAAACAGCTAGTGTCTAGATGAGTTTAACATGTAATTTTTTGTATTGTTCCAGACTTTAAAAAGTTATAAAAGAGCAATAAATATTATAGCATCAAAAGTAAGTGCTAGAACACCTTGAGTTTAATGACTAAATGAGATGTTGATTCAGCTTATATTAAACCTACTGGTAAATAAAACCTTTAGATTACACTAAAAATGAACAAAAATGTATGTTGCCTAAACTTAGGCCTTTGAAATGCTCTTCTGTGTACATTGGCCAATACTATATATATATATATATATATATAATTATATGTATGTTGGTATATATATCTATGATTTATAGACTCCAACAGCATTTAAACAATCACCATGAAAGTTGGCACATATAAGTATTTTTTCATAAAGAAAGTTTATAAATTTTTAAATTATCATAGTAAAATAAAAAAGTTTTTATGCAAGAAGTGAAAACCTTATATATTTTCTATGGTATTTGCTATAGTGTTACAGCTGAGTAGGTTGGTATTTGGTTGATTTGGTATTTTAAACGGTTTTGTTAAGTGGTTAGTGATCATTTAGCTAATTAGCAAGTTAATCTAAATCAAACCTGAATCAAAAACCCAACTGCTTCTATAAATACCTTCTCTACCATAATCAGCTCATCTTTTGGTTCTAAACTTACATTATATAAAGGTTATTTGCTCAAATTCTGGCACAATTACTTATATTTATTTACTTTTTATTATTTAAACTATTTATATAGTTAAAGCTAATATTGCAAGTGAAAGTAAAACTAAAAAATGATGAGCCAACATAGTAATCTATAAATTTAAGAATTTTGTATATATATATAAAAATGGATGTTGGTATAAATATCTGTTTGAGATTTATAGACTCTGACACTGTTTGACCAATTGTGATAAAACTTTAATGAGTTGTTGTGGGCATGTCCATGAAGTTTTATTTTTAAAAATTATTATTTTTATAATAAAATAAAAAGTTTTATATGCATGAAGTGAAAACCCTATATGTTCTCAAAGATATTCACTATATTGTTATGGCTGGGCAGTTTGGTATTTGGTTGATTTGATATTTTAAATGGTTCTGTTAAGTGGTTAGTGGTCATTTGGGCTAGTTAACAAGTTAATCTAAATCAAAACTTTGAATCAAAAACCCAATTGATTTTAAAGATACCTCCTTTCTCATAATCAGCTCAGCTTTTGGCTTTTAACTTAGTCACATCTATATATCAACCTTGTTTAGCTCACAATACGTTGGTAACTGACTCATTGATACCAAACCAATAGTTTTCTACTATTTACTAAGCTCCCCACATCAGTTAGAAATCTATTGCCCATATTCATATGTTAAGAATATCAAATTATAAATTTATAAGCCAAACTCATTCATCTCCAACCTCAACTCATCTCCACCAGTATCACTTAAACCCAAATTGATATGATCAAACGAGCGTTTTGAATTCTAGTAATCAATAGAAATGGATAGGATAAAGATCCCAGCTGGCAAGTGGAGGGCCTTTGGCTTGGCAAAAAAGATCTAAAGATTCAAAGCTGAAGTGGAGGTAAATACTGGTAGCCAATATCAGTCTGGGCACCCTGCTTAGCAAGCCAATCAGCCATATCATTAAACAAATTTTTAGCATGGCCTTGGACATACTCAAAAGTAACTGGCGCCCTACGTCTCCTAATAAGAAGAAGGAGCGCCTCTAATAGATCCCAGTTTCGTACTGCAGTTCCACGAGAGTTCTTCCAACCGTTCACCAGCCAGGTTTCAACCTTGTTAGTTGTCATGGCATTAACTAGCACCTTAGAGTCAGATCGTATTATAACTGGGTAAGGATAAAAGTCGGAAAGAATTTGAAGAGCGCGGACAGCAGCCGCGATTTCGGCCCTGAAACAAGACCTTGGACCAGCTTTGGTCACAACCGATAAGGGTGCAGCTTGATTCAACTTGGACTCGGGGCCAAAGAATACCCCAATCCCACACCCAACTGAATTCCCACCCAGATAAAAGTAACTTCCATCAACATGGACGCAGATAGGGTCTTCCTGGAGTTTGAGGTGGTGAGCCACATCGGCCACGTTAACTAAATTTCTATCGGCACCCATCTCAAATCCACAACAAACGCATGCTTCGGAACCTTTCAGATGTGCTTCTTTTTCTCCACTGAAAACATATGACTCAGCCTCGGACAAGGTCGGAAATCTTTTATAGTCCGCACCTTTCACGCCGCTGACGATGCTCTGAAGCTCTTTTTGGGTGATTTCAAAGGCTCCGACTTTTCTCCCAACTTTGATGCCATAACATCGGAGCTCATTCGACGCTTATCAGAGTTGTTAAGTCAACATGGTCTAGTTCTACCTTTGAAATCCTTTATGTGCTTCATTAGGAATCTACCAACGTAAACCAGTTAATAAATAAAGCTTAAGTCAAATATAGTTGTAGAGGTATCATTCTTTGATTTTTAAAAGTTATATCAAAAGTAAACGCAGTTAAACATTAGTGTACCGATTCATCAGTTCAAGGTTGGAAAGAATGGTTAAACAAAGGTTTTCATGTCGAAAGCCCTACCAGCATCAATATATATCACAAAAATACCGTGAGCACCCGCGAGATAAATTAATAAGCATGTTACAATACAATATTCAACAAATATTTTTATAGATAGCTTTCGTGAAATATAAACTCATGACACGCGAAATCAATTCGAGTAAAATTTTAAAAGAAAAAACAAAACTCTAAATGAGTCCGTTTAAGTATTTAAAGCTGCCTATAAAAACAATAGAAGTGTCAATTTAATAAGTCAGAAGCTAAAGTTTTATAACTCACGCTTGAAATTAGTTTAAATTATTTGGCAAATCAGCTACAATGAAATTGGTGACAACTTTTGAAGTCTGGAATCGAAATAAACAAGAGATTCAAGGGTAGAAACGATGGAAACGGCCGTTTTACGAGAAAAGTTGGATTCGTAAGTTATAAACCGCCTAGATGAAAGCAATTACAAGACGAAAAGGTTGGCCGAGTAGACGATAAAGATTACTTACGATTTATTTGAATACTAGCCGATTTACCCGTGCTTCGCTAAGGTGTCTAAAATTTCAGGTTTTCATTTATTAATTTTAGATTTTATATTATAGATAAATAAAACCACTCAATCAAATCTAATTGCTCAATCGAATCAACCAAAAACCACCAACCACTCAGGTAAACCTAACTGAACTTATCAAAACAACCAATAACTAATCACCCCTCAAACCTAAAATGTGTCCTATCGATTCAACCAAAAGCCATCAACCACTCGGCCAAACAAAAAAAGCCTATCGAATCAATCAAATATCACCAAACTGCTACCCGAAACATCTCTTTATACTTAAAATCATTGAGTATGTGACATCTTCCAAACTACTAAATCAACTTCTACTTAATTTACCAAAAGCATTTTATTAGGTGAACCAAATTAGGCAGGTTTTTAAAATATATAAACCTAACATCCAGATACCCGTGCTTCGCTACGGTATTTAAACTTTACCATATGATAAGCTCACACTGACAGCCTATAGGCTGTGCCAACGCTAATCTGGAGCCACTCGGACTAGCAGCTTCACTGTTGCCCTCGTGGCTGGTGAGCTGATTATCCTAACTACTTAGTCTACTTAAACTCTAATACTGATTTTTGTTGAGTTTCAGGTGAGCAATTTGGTGAAAAATTAGATAATATTCGCCAATTCTCACCCACTCACCCAAATAGATTGACCCTATCAGACTCGAAGGTTTCAGATGTCAGTCAGTCAGTGAGTATGTCGTTGAAATTTTTTATGTAGACTAGCGGAGTTACCATGCTTCTCTACGGTATCTATATAATTTCAGATGATTCAAATCGATTATCTCTATATATTATTTCCCAAAGGTGTTTTTTTAAAAATTATTCGAGGTGGGTTGACCTTGGGACAATATACCACACCGAGAAAGTTTTCTAGCCAGTACAGGTTTCAAACTCAAAACCTGCACTAGGGGTAGAAGCAGATTTACCCGCTCGGCTAACCACCCTTCCAAAGGTGTTTTTTGACATGATATACGTCCTATGGCTGGGGGATAAGTTCAAAGTATGAGATCATAGCGTGATGAGCTTAAATGATTATGGGTGTGGATAGTTTTTGCATAGGTTGGCCAATAAAATCAACTAAATCTAAAAATGAATTATTGTAGATGGTGATCAGTAAGTTTAGCATAGATTGACCAATTAAATCAACCAATTGATATTATATATATTGACATGATATATATCCTATTTTACTTTCTAGAAAGGCACAACATTGGCACAGTATGAACAATCAGTTAGTCATTACCCATAATAATGGTACACTTACCTGGTGGGTGAAAGACATATATCATGCACTTAAGCTTTTTACTATAAGGTAAAAGCTCTAAATCATTTTTGTTGGTATGAAATATCTCCCTTAATACTGTATCAGTATTTAATGTTTGATATACCATTTTGAAGATTATTTTTCCCTATAATAACAAAAAATAAGTAAATTATTATTTTCATAGTAAAATAAAAAGTTTTATATGTAACAAGTGAAACCCCTATATATTTTTATGGTATTCACTATATTGTTATGGCTAAGCAGTTTGGTATTTGTTTAATTATATTTTGAATGGTTTTGTTAAGTGGTTAGTAGTAATTTAGCTAATTAGCAAGTTAGCTAATCAAAGCTAAAATTAAAAACACAATTGATTTTACAAATACTTCCTCAAGCATACTCAGCTTGATTTTTTTTCTCTCTTGCAAGCCTCACTTTTTAAATCAAAAAGTGAACTAAAAAGAATTGAGGGAGCGTCTAACTGCCAGTGTACACTGCAACTATAGAGCAGTGATTTATGGCCAACCACTCAAGCATAGGGAAGTCAATCTGCCCATCAGTGCATAGTACATAGAAATGGATGGCTTGCCTGCACCAATATCAAATAAAATGAAGGACACCAAGATAGACATACCATCTGACAGATTTCCTGCTGGACCAGGCCACCACATGACTAATAATTGGGAAGGGTTGAACAACCCATGCACATCAAATAACGATTTGGCAACATGAATGACAAAATGTGCAAACACATTGAAGGGTCATAGAGCCCTTGCAACTAGTGCAGATTTTGGGGCTGACTCCCAGGATCAGTGTCCACCAACAACCAGATGACAGAAGTTGCCCTTGGGGAGCAAGACCTGATGCCAAGAACAGCAGTATTGGGAATATTCCCCACCAAACCTCAACCAGTAGAGGGGATTGGGGCCTTGCAGGGTAAAAAAAATTTTGTGGAAAAAACAAAAAAAACAGATGAAGTATTGGTTGGATCTGAAACTGACTCAGATTCAATTGTCAAAAACCAGCCACTCAAACCAACAGAGCAACAACATAAAAAGTTTTCTGCCAATATGTAGAAACTTACCAATATTGCTTGAAGTAATCAAGTTAAGGAGAAGCCAGGCACCAGTTCTGACAAGGCCCAGTTGGGGGGGAGTACAGTCCCTGACCAAAATTGATCTGGCAACCTGAGCAAATCACCAGGCATGATCCCCAATATACCATCAGGTGCAATCCCCAATGAGTTCATGTCATTAGTGGGGTCTAGATCAACCAAGAATTGACAGCCAATCTCAAATAGATCATTGGGAACAAACCCTGACAATTTCAAGCTTTTGGAGGGAGCTAGATTAGCACAAAGTCAATTGCCAAATCAATATGAACCATTGGGGACCAACCCTGATGGTGGTGAAGCTATGATGGGGACCAAATCTGAGGGATTGGATACTTGAGAAAAGTTGGCAAAAAACTAAAAGTACTACTTAAAGGGGACAAAACCCTGACAGCGGTCAAGTTGGCAGCCAGGACCCTGGTGAAATATACCCCAATTTAGACAGACATGTTAGCACATTGCAGCATGTCTGCCTGCAAGGTCAAATAATGGGAGGCCTTCCAGTTCCTGTACTCAATGGCAACTCAATGGGTCTCCAAAAAATTAAACCAGCCATTGCAGTTGTGTAGTATGACCACAAGTTTTCTGCCAGAGCAGCCAAACGCTGGCTCAATACCCAAATTTTGATTGACATGGCGATACTCTTCAAGGCGTCATGAGTTCAGACTGAAGAAGCCCTAGAATAGATAAAAATCCCTGTGGAGAACAAGTTGATCAAGACCACAATTTGCAAAGATACAAAACTGGCGGATGCAAAGGCCTGGATGGATGCCAGCATCAACCTTTTAAATTTGATGGAGTATAACAAGGCCAGCATTACAGCACAATCTGCTCAAGCCATCAGGAGCTTGGGCCTCAACCCAACAGAATTAGCTGGATATTTGAAACAATTCCTGAACACCTTGACCGCCCTTGAATGGGCTTGACACACCATTCCAGTAGACATGCCACTGGAATGGTATAATACCACATTTTCCCCAAAAGAGGAACTATTGTGGATCATGGCCATGTTCAAGGCCACCGAGGCCCTGCACTGGTTGTACACCTGAGTCCCACCAGCCACCGCATCAGACCTGATGAAAGTGGGCTGGACAAAGAAAAAGCGGTGGAGTGGGGACCATTCCAGGATTGGTTGCCAGAAGAGGCCATTAACTGGTCTGCCAATGAATTCGCCCCAATGGAAATGAAACACTGGTTCTGAGCGGAGGCCAGTATGGACCTAGTGCAAGAATGGGTGGAGCTGGGGTGACTAAACTGATTCATGAAACCCTTAAAGGCCAACCCTTCCTTATTGAAAAGTGGAAAATTTGGTGTGACGTTGCAACAATTGCTGAAGCTGTAGACTGAGATGCAGCGGGGTTCACCCCAGAGTCAGCCCAACTGTGGATGGAACACGAGATTTCACCACAGGTGGCAATGGCGATGAAAGGGGTCACAACCCTGGACCTGGGCTGAGAATGGCTCAAAGTGGGGATCCGTATCAAAACCATCCAAGATTGAAAGCAATCCTTCCTGAACTGACGCTAGCAGCCCCATACTCTGCCAAAGGTTTCACCCCCTCTGAAACGTTCCAATGGGGTGAGGTGGGAGTTCCAGCAGCCATAGCATAAATATTTATGGATGGGGGCTGGAATAGTGTCACAGTAAGGGACTGGTGCCAGCACAGCACGGTTATGCTGGAGGTCCTTCAAAAACACCTACACCCAATGTGTGGTCCAGAATCCGCCCTCAAGTGGTACTGACTGGGGTTCTTGCTGACGGATGCCCCCAAGTGGCAAAACCTCGACATTGGAGCACAAATGGCTACAAATATCAGTCACTGAGGTATCAGTATTCATCAAATCAAAGCATTTCTCAATTGGGGATTCAGCCTTGATGAATTGGTAAGCTGGATTTTGAAAGGGAAGTCCCTCACTCAAGTACCCAAACCAAGCGCAAAAATCAAATCCTACAGCGCAGCAACAGCGTATACTGACAAAAACACCTGGAACAGAGTAGGGAGCCACATTGAGTACATCCATCAGTTGATCAGTGAGGGCTTTATGGACCACCAGGCACCAAAATCATACCTAAAGTATGCTATCCAAATCCACCTGCAGCTAGTGAAGGAGGAGGAATGGTCCACCTGATAATGTCGATTTATCAGGAATTTAACAAAGTCCTAGCTAGAGGGGACTTTGATCACCACTGGGTACCTGAATGAGGGTATATCAATATAGCGATTCCAGGAAAATTGGACTGCAAGAAACTCCTCAAAATTGGCATCAAATACAAGGGAATTTATCTGCAAATGAAGCCAACCAGATATGCCAACCAAAAAGCAAGGTGGGTAACCTTCCAGAACCTCCTTAACCAATTACAAATGGGCTTGGGTGCTTGAAGTGATCTGGAATGGATTATCATGCACTATGAGGAAGTATGAGAATTTTGGCAAGCTGGAAGCAATTGCATCATGAAGTGCCTCCGCCCCTGGGCAGTGGAAGCGCTTTATGAACTGGCACCCTGGATGAAACTGAACAAAATAGCCCTACCCCACTTCATCCGCCTGCCCAGCCTAAACAGGGTAGTATACATCAAACAAGAAGATGCCAAACAAGTGTGCCAGTTCTGTTACCAGACCGGCCACACAATGGCTCAATGCCATCACCATAAAGGTAAAACTACATGGGAGTACAAATATGACCCCATTGGGGGGGTCACCAAGGTCAGTACCAAGACTTTCCTCCACCTGAAAGCCAGAGTTTGGATCCCACACAACCTAACAGAGGTAGTGGACATGAAACTCCAACAACAGGAATTGGAACTGGCACATAGGGAAGCATGGGAGCAAGAAGTGGCCAAGTGACCTGAAGCAGATGATGAGCCATTTACAAATCTAAACCCCAGATTGTGCACAATGGATAAAGGAATGGATCCTGTACCAATGGAGCCACGTCCATCCCAAGTGGAATGGATGATCTGCAAGGAGGAAAGATGGCAGAAGGCAAACCCAAAGAAGTTCCCCAAGAAGGGAAGGATGCAGAAAGCCAACAAATTGAAATCAAAGCCTGACAAGCCAAAAGCAAATACTAAATCAAATCGGAAGTCATCAGCAAACAAACCTGAGGAGACCGGCAAAAAATCAGTAGATGCAACAAAATTGGCAAAGTCAGCCAGACAATCACCGACTAAAGAATTGAGTTCTTCTGACAAATCGAACAAAGGGGTGAGAATCTGAATGATGGAGGAGGGGGAATCTGCTGCTCTTCCAGTAGGGGACCTGGGGCACTTGGATCCAATCATAAAACTATCCCCATTATCCATCGATATGGAGATGGGGATGGCGACAAATTCCCAGTGCACAGGATGCCTGGGAATATAATCCTAGTCCCAGCCAACTGGCCCCAAAAACCAAGTAATACCCCCCACCAACCATCAATGCCATCTTCAGCTACCAAACAGAACTCAATATGTGACTTGATCCATAACCCAGATAATGCTAATTCTCATACCCATGGGTCAGGCAGCTGGAAATGAGGATTGTGACCACAAATGCTCAGAGGATGGCGAGCATACAAACAAGGAGGAGGAAGATGCACCATTTAAAAACTAATAATAATATTGACTTAGTTTTTATATCAGAAACACAATCTGGTAACCAAAAGAAAATGGTGCTGAGCTCAAACTGCAACGCGAAGAACCACCCATGGTCTCGCCAAATAGGCTACCAGGCCCTCTGGACGGACCATGTGGCGATCGTCGCAATGGACAAGAAAATAGACCTGGAATTTGTGGAGGAAACTCATGCCAGAATGATCTTGATAGTGACAGCTACTAACAGAGAAACTTGCAAGAGCATACAAGTGGTAGCAGTCTATGCTCCACCAAAGCTTTATTAAAGCCGTTTTTTTTGGGAATTCTTAGTGGAGGTGCCATCTGAAGCAATGACTGTAATAGCAGGAGACCTGAACTGTTAGATGAGTGCAAGCTGGGATATGTTCCCAATGAGAGAATGTCCCAACAGAAAAGCCGATGAGATGCTGGATTACCTAGTAAAATTGGGGATATGCTTAACAATTGACAAAGAGGACAATGACTGGCCAACTTAATGTGATGGTCATACAACTCCGCTGGATCCCCACAGTCCCGATCATGTTAAGCCTACATCTTAGTGTCATCAGATCTTAAGCCAATGACATCCAACAGTGAGGTCAACATAAATGCTGAAAGTGACCACATGGTTGTCCATGTGAATATTAATCTTGAACCCCTGAGGAACTGCAAATGGCAACTGGCACCAGCCATGCTGAGGGATGGGAAATGGCATTGAAATGATTTGACGCTGGAATGGATTGACTGGTAGCATATCTGGACAGCTGCATGAAGTTGGACCCACTAGAACGATGGACTCAGATCAAAGCAAAACTGAAGCACAATAGCATGAAGTTTGAAAAAGTGACCTCCTACAAGTGAACTGTCACCGCGAAGCAGCTGAAGTCTAAATTAGAAAGGCTGAGGCTCACCCAGCGGGACAGCGAAGACTGGTAGAGTGAGTACTGAACAATGCACAAAAAATATCGGGCCATAATGATGAAGCAAGACTTGAAGAGACAGACCAATGCAACTTACCACTATCAGAGCCTAGTGGGTATGATGACCAAAGAGGGCCTGAAGCACCTCAAGGAAATTTGAACCAAGGCTAGGGTATGGGAAGTGGAGACAGTGGAAGGGGAGTATCAACAGATCCAGAAACAATCAAGCGTGAGGTTGAGAAATTCTATGGTGATCTTTTCTGACAACAAGAAACAAGCGAATTGTGACAAATACCCCTATTGACCTGGCCAAGCCAGCACTGGGGGCTGTACGCTGGAAGATGTCACCAAATTATCTGCCAAAATCTCTATTGATGAAGTTAAGAGGGTGCTAAAGGGGTCACCAAGAATGAAAGCACCAGGATCAACAATATGTGCACAGAAATATACAGTGCATTCCACGACCACATCGCGCTGGAGCTCAAATCCCTCTTTAACCATTTTTTACAAAATGGCCAGAAAATTCTGGGGGGCCAAGAGACCCAAATTGTACTTTTGTACAAAAAGGGACTCCAACGCCAACTTCAGAACTGGCGCCTGATTGCACTATCAAACGCTGATTATAAACTGCTCACAGGCATACTATCTAATCAGCTGATGGTAACAGCACCGCGCACGCTCCATAAAGCCCAGAATGGATTCACCAAAGGCCAGATTATATAGGACAGCATTGGTTTAGTCCAAAGCGTACTCCAGGATGTGAGGGGTATTGAGCAGGGGTACCTTATGTTCCTTGACATGGAAAAGGCATATGACTGAGTAGAGTGGTCATTCCTACATCAGGCGTTAATGGCAGTCAGTATCCCTGACACTTTTTGAGCATGAATAATAACGCTGTACTTGGTCCTGGTAACAAAGGTGCTTGTCACAGATGGCATAACCAATGAAATCCCAGTTGGGCAGGGTCTCTGACAAGGCGACCCCATATCACCTATACTCTTTAATTTTGCAGCCAACATTCTGCTGGTGGCAGCAGATGCAAAACTCTGGGACCTAGTCCACCCTAATCAAATGCCACTGAAAATGCTAGAATTTGCTGATGATATGGTAGTAGGCATACGCTCACTGACTGACTGTCAGCGCTACAGTTCCTTGGACTGGCGCCAGGGTTTGTGGTGGCTCAAAGCTGGAAAAATTGGAAAAGAGCACCAAAGAGGAAATGGAAAAGTGAGTTAGTTTACCAAAGAATTTATTAAATTAAAATGCTTTGATATCTATAGGGTGCATCAGGACTTGGTGCCTTCAGGATCTTCGGAGCCTCCTCCAATCAGGATCTTTA
Source organism: Massospora cicadina (assembly GCA_022478985.1). Lineage (NCBI taxonomy): Eukaryota > Fungi > Entomophthoromycota > Entomophthoromycetes > Entomophthorales > Entomophthoraceae > Massospora > Massospora cicadina. Next base: position 22,701 of record JAKSZP010012356.1, read on the forward strand.
CTGATCTTCCAGAATGGCCTCCTTGAGGGCGTCCTCAATGGATAGCATTGCTCATCTGACTGAAAGGGTGGAAAGGCCGCTCCACGTGACTCAGGAATAGGTGAGGATGATCCTGAAAGAGTTTTTTCTTGGTTAGGTTGATGACTGATCTGGCATGGCCAGATTTGAAAGATGGAAATTTGTTACAATTTTTCTCTCAAATCCCAACACTGACCTTCAGGGTGCTGAGGAACTATTAAACCTTTACCAGATAGCTTTGAATGCAAAAATCAACTTGGAAAAAACCTCATTGATGAGGATTGGCAACCCAAACTTCAGCCCGCCAACTGACACAACGCCAATCATGAACTCCCAGACAATCTGATACCTCAGGATACTATTCATTAATAAGGGACCAGCGGTACTGGAGACTGAACAGGAAGTATTGTCAAGCTTATTGATTAAAATGGCATGCTGGAAGAATGTTAGACTATGCCTTGAGAAGAAAGTGCAGGCAATCAATGTCTTCAGCTTCTTGAAGTTGTGGTACATCTCTCACATGCTGCCAATGAGCCCAAACCTAGAAAAGAAAATCAGGACAATGCTCCGAACCTTCCTGTGGTTCAAGGTGAAGGTGGCGCTGATACCGCTGGAAGCCCTGTCAAAACCAAAGAATGAAGGAGGCATAGGCCTCATGGACTTTGAATCCCACGCTCAGCAGATCTGGGTGAAGTCATTCCCTAAAATAATGCAAATGCACATGCGTTGCCTGACCCTAGCATGGGGTGTGAACTGGGCAAGAGCCCAAGGTCTTCAAGAGCCAGTCTCTCCTCATTCAATATTTGAATGGATGGCACACCACCTGTGAATACCCTCCCAAAGAGGTACTCCATACTACTGGCGACTATGCAATTGGGCAGTGTGCCAGGGCAGATGGTTGTTCTAGTGGTTGGATTAGGATGCCAACCAAATCCACAGGGATGTCAAGGCCCATAATTACGCAATGATTTCTGCAATGAGCTGAGAGGAGCAAAACTGAATAGCTGACAAATACGCCACCAAATTGATCAAAATAAGGTACAAATTGACACTAATTGAGTATGGGGATCCACTCCCAAAGCCTGGGCGCAATCCATCCACTCATCCACAAATCCTAAATGACTGGGCTGCCAAAGGCCATGACACCAACTACCCGACAAAAGAGTTGATTTCAGGCCTGAACGCCTGTTTGGTAATGGCAAACAGCATTTGGTAACCTGGCAGATCCTGAACTGGGCATACAAATTGGGCAAGCACAGTGGGCTGGACTACCAGCACAAAGAGTGCCCCATATGCGCTGAATTGGAAGCAGACATTGCCCACCGTTATTATGAATGCGCCATGTTCAAAAAATACTGGTCCAAGATGTGACACATCCTATCAGGCTAACATTTGCCAATGGGAATACATCCATTGCAGGATCTTTTTTTCACAAAAACCCTGAGAATGGCTCTGATCCAACTACAAGCCTTCATTTACCATTATTGTGTATGGGTAATTCACTGTGCGCTTGTCGCCAAGGTTTTGAGCAATGAGCGCCCCCACCACAAAGGTTTGGTATTGAAGACATATATATTATTTCTGATCAGCTCCGTCAGATCTCAAAACTTTTGCACCTAATCCCCAGGTGTTATAAAGCCACACGTTTGGCTTTCCCCACCAGATCGCTTGTGTATGCATTGAGGCAACTAATCAACTGAGAATTGAATGGCCTGTAAGCCTGCTGATGCTAGAACCATGGCTAGTGATGGTGATTGCCAATCAGCAATGGTCAGAGGTGCTAGAACTCTAGCAGTCTGAACTCCCAGTCTTTTCCACCCTTAGCCAAATTGACTGTATTCCGCCCTCCCCTCTTACTTTCCCTTAAAATTTATTTTAAAATAAAGTATATAGTTTTTTAAAAAAATCAAGCATACTCAGCTCAGCTTTTAGCTCTAAACTTAAATTTTATAAAGTTTGGTAGTTTATATTCTGACATAATCATTTTTATTTAATTACTTTTTATTATTTAACTATTTATATAGTTAAAGCTGATATTGCAAGTGTAAGTAAATCTAAAAAATAATAAGCCAACGTAGGGATCAAATTTATTTAAAACAAGCAGAGTTACCTAGAGTAACTCAAATTTATTTATAAGATTTAAAATATATATGTTTTTTAATAGTTATCATATAGCAATTTGACATTAAATTTTATATTCATTTTATTCAATAGTTTCATAGATCTGACAGTATTGTGTAGTTTTTTGTTGTTTTTGTAAGTTCAACAATTGGTTTTTGCTGAGTGGTGGTTTGTTTTTTGGTTGATTCAATAGGCTCAATAGTTTCAGGTAAGGAATTGATAATTTAGTTAATTTGTCAGGCTTAGTTGATTTTGGCTAAGTGGTTGGAGGATGGAATCTTTAATAGTTTTAACAGTTTCTAAACTTATTGATAGCTATCTACAAAATTTTATTTTATTTTATTTAATGCGGGGAAGGCTGACCAGGGGACAGACACTTCCAAAAATAAACATGAAAGAAAAGACAAAACTTAGTAACAGGGAAGGCACCCTAGAGAAGCAATGCTATCTCCTGTTGCCAGCGGGAACGCCAATATGGGGAGGAGGGGGAACGTATAAAGGGGCTGTAACCACAATTGAACATGTGCTGAGGAAGGGGTCTGAGGTGATGAACCAGATTAGGAACCAGGAGGAGACCAACTGACAGTGACGCAGTGGGAGGTACCCAAACATCCACGCTTGAAAGTGGTCCATCAAATGGGACCAGAATCTGTGGACAGCTTCTGGGAGGGTGGGGGTGGAGCCTGCGATAGCATCCAATACAATTGTGTGGATAGTCCACATGGCGATTGCAACCACCAGAGCATGGAGGGAGGGTAGAAGAGGGGATACCATGGATATAGCAAACATATCCCTTGACAGACTAAAGGGATGTGCCTGATCCTGGCCAAGCAGACGTTGAACTTCACGCCATATCGCTTCAGAGATAGGGCACTTCTCCAGGCGGTGGAACAGCGTTCCATACTGGCCAAACATGACGCAGGATGAGTGTAAAGCATTAGAGCGCTCAGCCATATGGTACACCCACCTCAGGCAGCACCACACATGGGAACGGATATGAGGCAGCAACAGAGGGTGGTGTGCGTATTTCCAAATAGTCTTCTGGGTCTTAAGGGAATAAGGGATGTCCATCATGTCCAGGTAGTCCACCCTGGATAGGACATGGGGCTGTGTGGGGATCAAGCCATCTTGAATGGGTAGCCCCTGTACCTCCTGTGCAAACCGAGGAGAGGGGCGGCCTCTCTGGGCTGTGTGCCCACAAATATGGATTCTCCACTCAGCGCTCTGCATGGAGAGAAGGATTCGTTTGAAGTAAGGTGTAGTACCATGAGGACCTGTGGCCAATGGGTGGGAAGCCAGATACTTCATCAAGGAGTGAGGGTGCGATGGATTGGTAAGGCCCAGGGTGTGGGAGAAGTTGGAGTGGGCCGCGCGGGGCCAGTGTTGGGAGGGGAGCGTAGGGGGCGGTGACAACCACAATCCAGGTGCCCAGGATCTTGGCAGCATGGGCTTTAAAATTGAGCAGGCCCATGCCACCATGATGACGAGGGCCAAACATGACCTCAAGCTGCACTGGTGGTGGGCGGCCTGACCAAAGCCACCCTTGCAGAAGGGCATGCATAGATTTGAAAAAACCTGGGGAGAAGGCGATGGCGTGGGCTCCAAACCAGACTTTGGAGAGGAGCATAGAGTTGGCTAAAACAACCCTGCCAGTAAGGGAAGTAGGGTGGGCTCTGAGGGAGGCTATGCGCTTCGTCATGTTGTCTAGAACATGACTTTCCATTACTGCTGAGGCATACCCGCCTGCCCCCACCCACACCCCCAGATGGCGGACAGGTCCAATGGTAGGGCGTGGCACGAAGGGGAGCACAAGTGGGGCGGTGTGGGGTGGGCAGGGAAGGCGAGCACATGTGTGAGCAGATGGGTTGGGCTGGACTCAGGTCACTGGGGCCCAGCAGTTTTGATACTGACCAAGGAGGATGATTTCAGTTTTGGAGGCAGTCAGTGCAGCATTACTTACCCAGAAATAAACCTGGATAAGAGCTTCAAGCGCGCGTGCATCTTGATTATTAGACACCCCAACCACACAATCATCAGCAAACGCCATCATCTTGACTGAGGCTTGGCCTGGTACATGGACCCCAGTGAGGCGGGCATTCACGTTCTGAGGTAGTGGGTCAAGGCTGAAGTTATATAAAAGTGAACTAAGGGGGTCCCCTTGGCGTAGGCCCCTTTGAGGGCGGACTACTTCCGTGAGGAAGCCAGGGCCACGCACTGCCATTGTTGCAGATTCTGTAAGCATCATCACCCAGCTGATGAAGCGAGGTGGTAAGCAGAATTGATGGAGGCAGGCCCTGAGGTATTCCCAGTTTACTCTATCATAGGCCTTCTGTTGGTCCAGAAAAACTAGTGCCCCAGAGGCTGTGGACTGGCATTCATTAGCCACAGAGTGCACGTTGTCCCAAATCGACCTTCTGGGTATGAAACCAAATTGTTCTGGGGAGATGGTGGCAGAGGCTACAATCCCTAGATGGTTAGCCATGTTTTTAGTTAAAAATTTGGTGTCCGTGTTATTTAGAGAAATGGGGCGCCAGTTGGCTAAGTCAAGCTTATCTCCTTTCTTGAAGAATGTAATGGTGAAGGCCTCTTGCCCTCCTGGTAGAAGGCGCGTATCCAGAAGGCTCTGGTTAAGGGAGGCAAGCAGCAGTGGGGATAGATATTTGAAGTACTTTTTTATAGAACTCATATGGAATGCCATCAGGGCTGGGGCATTTCCAATTTGGTACACCATGGACAGCGGACCAGAGTTTGTCCAGAGTAATCAAATTCATTAACTCTGAGTATTGAGAAACAGTGTGGATGTGAGTGCTATCGAGAAATCTTGCCATTTTGGCCAGCAGAATTGGATCAGATTGGTACAACTCAGAGTAATACTTTTATATTTTGATTGCCACTTCAGCTGGCGTATCTGAGACGGAATTGTCTGACCTCTGCACCTGTGTGCAGGCCACGCTCTGGCGCGGTGTGAAGAATTTTTTAAAAAAATAAGTGGAGCATGTGCCACCCTCTGTAATGTGTCTGGCCCTGTACTGAACACAAACCCAATGTTTGTGTTGCCTTTCAAGTGCGTTGAGGTGGGCGGCTGCTTCTGCCCACTTCCAGCCCCAAGCAGGGCTGTAGCACATGGCTGGGATGTTGGACTCCAGGTGTGCCAACTCTGCCAGAGCGCGCGAGATGATGGCTGAGGTAGCTTGTGAGCATCAGGAGGAGAGGTGGCGAGCGTGGCAGATGGTATCCGCTTTGAAGGCTGACCATGTGGAAATTGGGTCCGCACAAAATGGTGTAATAAACTCTTTTGCCAAAGTCACCAATTCCACCCATGTGGAAAATCCTGGTGACGCGAGTTTACGTGGGCGGAGTTTGCACCAATGCGGAGCCCTAGCCACTGTGACGGGTAGGTGGTAGGTTATTGAGAGCAGCCAGTGATCAGAGAAATTAATTTTTTAATGTGTGGAAGTGGGAAATATGGGATCAAAATTGCACCAGCATGAGGATAAGATTGATGTGGGACATGGACCATAACTGGCCGTTGTGGACATGGGGTCACATCATGTTCTCAAGCAGCAGAGCTTGCTGCAGCAGCGCGTCAAACAACTCAAGGGTAACCTTTAGAACGCGAAGTTCTATGCGACCCTGAGGTGTGTGGGATGAGGAAGGCCAGCGGTCTGTGGATGGGTTTAACCAACAGTTCATGTCGCCAACTACAAAAGGGTCAGGGGGTAATGGAAGGGATTTGACTAATGAGAAAAATTCCTGACGCTCTCATGCACAGGTCAGGGCATAAATGTTGATGATAGCATGTGCCACATTGGCCCACAAAAATGTGACAACGAGGACTTGGCCATCAAGGAAGGATTCAGATGATAAAAATTTAAAAAAATTGTTATCCAAACAAGCACCCCTTAGTGCTCAGACCAGAAGGAAAGGGAAGGGAGGAGCATGGCTTTCCAAGCATCCTCAGAACCTCATGGACAGTGGGACTCCTGGATGGCCAGGATGTCCACGGGTAAATTATTTTGTAAAAAACTCAGTTTCCTAGCCTGGGATGGCGAGGCCTTGAGTCTGGCGATGTTCAACATCCCTAAAGTGAATGCTCCCCCCATTGCACCTAAAGTGCAATGGGGTGGGCATCCGGGCCCACCAGCCTCCTTTAGATCCCCACGGGCCTTCACAGCGGCGCAGGTGTTTGCAGCAACGCTATCAGAAGATTTGGTAATTTTAGCAGATAGGTTTGCATTGGCTTTTGCCTTCACTTTTGGTTTCCTTGTTGTTGAACAAATATTTTTCAGTGCGGTTGAGTTTGTGCACCCACATTTGGGTCAAATTTTTTTTTTCAGGTAGGTTGGAGACTGAATTGGTTCCAATTGGGCTTGGGCGCTAAGGTCAGTTGAGATTGAGTTGTCCATCAAATCCTCAGATTGGGTGAGGGATTCCTGAGTTGCTTCCACCACAAAGGTTTCAATGTCCTCCTGGCGTTGGGAGTGTGGGATAGCGGAGGCGGCCTAGGCCACTTCCTTGGCTGTGGCCCTGTGGGCCTGTTTGCCTTCTTTTGCTCTTGAGGGGAGACAGGCTTTACTAGTAAGTAGCAGCCTTGTGCTCCCCATGGGAAGGCCTCTTTGGTACTGGTGGTATGGTTCATAGTGAGCCTCCCCGTTGATCATGGCCACTGAGGGGTGCTCTTGGAATGTGATGCCCTCCTTGGTGTGGCATGCATGTGCCTTATGGCCAAACGCATCACAGTGGGTGCATATGGGGGGTGCGCTGTCCATGGCTATCCGGAAAGGGTGGGTGGTATGCCCCTCAATATTAATAAAAGTGGAGTGCAGGATCTGGGTTAGGTCCTTCACAATCTCCTCAGTTGGGGTCAGAACTGCAATGGCTTTGCCAGTGCACAGGTGTGGCATCAGTGTAAAGCGTTGCATCTTGAAGGATTGTATTTCTCCATATATAGTGAGACCAGCTTTCAGGTGCTGCTCCAGGATGGCACGCTTGACTGTAGTGGGCAAAAAGTTGAACATGAGGAAAATTTGGTTTGATTTTGTCCATATGGTACGCTTAATTTTGATGACTCACTGCCCTTTGGGGAGGTTGATCACAACGCGCACTGCAGCAGCTTTGTTTGCTGCCTCCTTGTTTTCAAAACTGAGATCCAGCCAACCATGTGACATGGAGTGAGGTGCAACGTACACTGCGGTCGAAAAGGAATGTGCACATCCCCACAAAACTTTTTCCACAACACTGTTTGCTGAATATCCAGGAACACCTGGACTCCATATTCCACCAATGAGAGTGGTTGAGAGTGCGGTGTATTGATGTACTGGTTACATCGCGCCTGCCAATTGAGGATTTCTGGGAATTAGTAACTGCCAGTTTTTATTTTTTTATCTTATCCGCCAGTTTCTCCAGGGCATTTGTGAACATTGGAATTCGTGGGCCTACCACCTGTGCCTTTTACCTTACTTGCCCAACTGCTTCCCAATATGGGCAAAAACTAATCTCCTCTGTAAGATTATCAAACTAAAGTCAGACTTGAATCAAATAAGTTGCAAAAGTGATTGCAACTAGAGAGAAAAGCTTAGCTATCTACAATATAAAAACTAAAATAATTTATAATTATCTAGTAATTTATAAACACCATAGTAAAGCATGAGTATTCTATTAGTATATAAAATAAGAAAAAATAGTTTTTTTAAAACTAGCTTTTCTCAAAGAGAATAAATAATATAAAAAGTAAGAAATAAGAAGTAAAAAATATAAAGTAAAAAACACAAATCAAATAAAAGTTGCACAAAAAATAAAGAATTTATGGGACCATCTAGTACTAAAAAAATAAAGAATTTAATTTCTTTGCCAAATAATTACTTTTAAAAAATTCAGATACAACTGCAAGAAAAGCAAGGTGTGCACATCTATATACAATCATATGTACAATATACATTCATTTACTATATATAATATATATAATACTATATATACTGTATATATTAACTTATATATATATAGTATTATATATAGTATATAATATAAATTGTATAATATTATATATAATTTATAGTATACAATATATATATATATATAATTATTATATATTAATATATTTAATATATTATAAGCCATTGGAGCTTTGTAATATGAACCCACATCTGACTTGGCCCACTCAACCTCAATGGTAGTTATGGAATTGGTTTTAGGAATGGTAGCCTTTATCAGCTTAGAAGGAGCCTTAAAGTTGGCAGCCTTCTTTGGGATTACCTTAGCAATGGCCTAGAATTAAATTAAGGATGACCTAAAACAATTGGAAAAAAGAACCTCCTTTAAAAAAGCCACTAAAAAGTATAAAATAATTGAGAAATCTTATGTCCTCTTAGACCCTTTTTGAAGTTGGCACCATCTTCCAACCTGACTTAAGATATTTGCTCACAAATACAAATTATATCTTATGTCTAGATTGGGTCCAAGTGTAAACTATAAGCAACTTACAATATACAGTGCTGAGTATATATATTATAAACCACTATTATAAGTCAGTTAAAGTATATGGCATTGACTTCAAAAAGGGTTTTATTGAGGAGGCATAATTTTTCAATTATTTTATACTTTTTAGTGGCATTTTTAAAGGAGGTTCTTTTTTCTCCAAATTTTTTTTTGAAGAAGGTTATTTTTTTCCAAAAAATTAGTACTCTTTTAAAAGTAGATCTTTTTCCAATATTATTGAGAAATCTTAATATTATATATCCTTTTTAATTCTCATTATTTCTCTATAAAAATAAAATTCATTGTATATATAGTATAGTATTTCATAAACAAATATATCAATAATTCTTTTTTTAATACTAGATGGTCCCAACCTGAGCAAATATATTAATATATCATTTTATTAAATTTAGTTGATCTTATTGCTCAATTTATGCTAAATTTACTTATTGCCAACTACAGTAATTTATTTTAACAAAGTTAGCTGATTTTATTGGTCAATCCATGTTAAATTTACTGATTGCCATCTACAGTAATTCATTTAATTAAATTTAGTTAATCTTATCAGTCAATCTATACTAAATTTGATGTTCACCATATAAAAAATAATTCAGTTTATCAAATTTAGTTGAATTTATTGGTCAAATCATTTAAAACAATAGCCAACTATAATGATTTAGAGCTCATCACACTATGATCTAATACTTGACTGCATTTTGAACATACCCTCAGCCATAGGGCATGTGTCAAAAATTGCTTTGAATCTATCACTTCACTAATGTCAGAATAAAGTTTATCCAGTGATGAACATAACCACAATTGAAATCCATTGCTTCCAAGTCCATCTTAATATACTTACTAAATTAATGGTCAGATATCGGACCAATATTTACAAAAGTAACTTTTTTCTCATGGAGTTCATTTTTGAATTCAAAAGTGACCAGTACAAGTCTATAGAGAACATTCACCTGCTTGTGAGATACTGCACCTATAGAGCAGTACCCCACAGCCAATCACTTAGCATAAGTAGGTCATTCCATCCTACTGTGCTAAGTACAAAGAAACAGACAGCTTGCATATGCCAAATATGAAATTAATCAAGAATTACACCAAGATGGACACACCGTTGGGAAAAATTCCCACTGACAAATGCCACCACTTGATCAATAATGGTAACTGCTTGACTAATAACTGGTCAACTAATAATGAATTGGAGACAACACGCATAACAAAAAAATGCTAAACAAAACCAAGAGCCCAGCAACAAGTGTGGTAAATGTCACTGACCTACAGGATTGGTCTTTGCCACATCCCAGATGATTAACAACACCCTCAGGGTGCATGAAATGTTACCAAGAACAGCAGCATCAGATAGTCCCCGCCAAACCTCAACCAGGGGAGGGAATTGTGAACCTGCAGGAAATTTTTAAAAAAACAAAAAGTTCCAACAAAGTATTGGTTGGATTAGAGTCCAAATCTAAATCAACCAGCCAAAGCCAAGGGCCCAGATTGTCAGGGTAACAATAAAAAAGTTTTTGGATGGGACAGAGAAAAATCTCTGATGATAATAAAATTTATCGCTCAAAAAATGTCAGGAAACATTCCTGACAATGACCAATTGGGGGAGGATGATTCCTGACCATATTAAACCAAAAGACTGAGAAAATTATTGGGGACAATCCCTGACACTTTATCAGGGACAATCCCCAACAAATCCCAGTCAACAGCAGGGACAAAATCATTTTAAAATTGATCAGCGAGACAGAACAAAATATCAGGGATCATCCCCAAATGGGGATGGAGGAGTATCAGGAACCAAATCTAAGGGATTGGACACCCAGGAAAGTTCATCCACAAAAATCAAAAGTGCAACAGAAAAGGGCCAAAACTGTCATGGTTAGATGACCTGATAGTAGGCAACAATTTGAAGGATAAGGCTGGGTGGCAGAAGGCCCAGAAGGTGAAACTTCAGGCCCTTCATGACCTCAAGCACACTTTGGACCAACAATTGTTACAAGCCAAATATGCTCAGGTTGGTACTAGTGTGATGCAAAACGCCCACCCCTGTATCAGCTCAGGCGTTAAAACGGACAAGCTATCTAATTAATGATGATGGTACTATTTGGTTGATTGGGGAACGGGGGTCCAAAACCTGTTCCATTTATGAATTATGGGTAGGTTACAACTTCAATTGATTACTCAAGTGAAGTCAGTTACAGTGTATACTACCATTTCAGATGAAAGCATGTGCCTATTGGTGCATCAGTGCTTGGGACCACTTCTGCAGACCCAGAATTACCCAACGATGTTTAAATATGTTTGTTTGTGACCAACATTCCTCATTGGTCGACTTTTCACAATAAACTTTCCCATTTTATTATGTTTTTTTTTGATTCCATGGGCAAACCTGTGTGTGGACCTCTTCAAGGAGGTCTCCAACAACGTTGGCCACTAAATTTTATCACAAATAACTAGAGTTTCTGGTGCACCATTGGGCCACCCTGGTCCCCACCAGATCGAGGCACCCAAGCCACCTAGCACCAGTTTACATTTGGTTATGGACTCCCCTTTGGGGTCCACTCAAGTTTTGTTGTTTCTCGCTTACCTGATATTGTATACTGCGTTGTACACCCTTGCCTTGGGTCCCTTCTGCTCTGGCACCATACACGGTGCCCTGTTTCCCATTCTCTTAATGGCTAGTTCCCTGGCAGTGTGGGTTTGCATTCCACATCACCTCTCAGGGAACGATAGAGTTACAGACACTCCCTTAAGATTAGTCAACCAACCTTTTTATTATATGTGCATCAGAATTATCTGTGTGGGACTTTCTTTATGTGTAAAATGGGTGCGCTGGCCATTTGTCACCACCACAATGGTGCTCATCACAATTCTCTCACCTGGTTTTTTTTGGTGCGTCTCAGCGTTATTTTTGCAACTACCAACTGGGAGGTGCCCACCCTTCCTGCTTGTACCTAGTGATCTTAGACTTTTTGTGATCCTGTTGTCATGATCCCCCACCTTTCTCCCAAGATTCACTAAGAAATTCAACAAGCCTTGGCTTCCCTTGTGCTGAAAGCTTCTTTATATAATAATTTATCTGGTTCTCATCCACTTTGTGGGGAGTAATTTGTTATATCAGCTGTCTCCAGATGCGGCTGACTAGGTTTTTGCGGTGTTCCACGCACATCTGCTTTTGTGGCAATCAGTAGAGGGCTTGAAGAGTGTCTTGAATCAATGTCATCCTGATAGAGCATCCATCCATCCCTTCTACAAGTTCTTTTCTCTGCATCAAGCTGGTTGTCCAGTGGAAGTATATTTGAATAAATTTTGTGAGAAAACCCAGGCCCTACCGTTGCCAACATAGTTAAAACGTTGTTTCTCCGATCTACCTTGGACCTATCCATGTGAAACTCCCAATTTGGCAGTTGCCCCCTTCAAACTTCAATGATTTCATTGGAGCTCTTTAAGGTGGTTTCCCCACACCAACCCAGAAGAGCCAGGTAATTTGGCCATCATGGTTTCATTTGGGTCGGCCTTTACAAATACAGGGCCCAAAAAGTTGCATTCATCCCTCAAAACGAAGAAATCTTATCCTTCTAAACCTTTAAGTTACGCCAAATTTTAAGCTGAACAGGGGTCTAGCCCCAAGTCTAAATTAAATGTTTCATGTGATTCTGCTGCAATGATGTCACCTGTGGTCACCCCTATAAATACCGCATTGACAACTAGTGGTATTCCTTGAAACGTGAAGAGCTCCCCACTGATTCCCTCCCCATTTTGGTGAAAGTCGAGGGTCCAGGAGAGTCTAGACCCAAATTTAACCAAAAAACGGTATATAATAATAACGAGTTTTCCTCACATTGCAATTCCACGGTGCAAGCCAAAGCATCTATTAAGGGCTTGGGGGTGATGGCCCTGGATAACAAAGCATACCGGACCCTCAGAGAAGGTGTGGGGTCAATGGAACCTGAAAATGCATTTTATAATGTGAGTGTTATATCACAAAAATGAGACGTTTATTTGCTCTTATGACTTGGATGAGGGCCATATTCCTGAATATCAGATTACCCCTGAGAACCCTCGTTTGACCCCTATCATGATCCACAGCACTTAGGAGGTGGAAAAATAACTTCGTTTCAAATATGATAAGGTGTGTGCACCTGCAGAAGATATGGTGGGATATGTGGCCTCAGTAGTAAGAGTGACCAACTATCCCTCCCCCTTCTATTATTCAAAGACATAACCTGAAGGCTTGCTTAAGCCAGAGGAAGAGCTTTCAGGCGAGGTGTTGGAATTTTCTGCTTTTAATAAAGCCCATTCTGGATTTTTTATTGACCGCTAACCTTACATTCCCTTTGGGGAAGTTTAGCTCAACTATTTTGTTGGATACAGGAACCTCTGAAAATTTTATGGACCAAGACCTTGCTGACTACCTTGAGCTAAGTTACTTGCTAGGTGGTATGATTAGAGGAAGGGCTTCTCAAGGTAATCCCACGCTGAAAATAATGGGGTCGGTGGACTATCAAGTGGGCACCTATCATTTATCTGACCACTTCCAGGCTATCAAAAACCTCTTGTACCCCATTATTTTGGGTGTAAAGTGGTGGAAAAAGTTTGACGTCAGGACTAATTTGAAAGAAAACACCCTATCCTTGTCTTTGATAAACGGTCACAAGTTGGTTGTTCCTTTGGCTGAAGCCAACTTTCAGGGCAAATTGCCCCACTGGCCCAATATTCACACTCTTAGTCTTACCTCATTGCTGAAGCCCTCTGTGAAGGTTCCCCTACCGTCCTGTTTGAAGGGTTTGGAATCTTCGTTTGACGCAGTGTCAGCAAATGCACTACCAGATCATTCAGAATTCGATTGTGAGTTCAAGCTCACTATGGACCTGGTGCAAATATCTTCTCCCATTTACCCATTAACTGTACGGGAGAAAGTGGCTTTAGATGTGTGGGTTAGGGAGCAGTTGTCCAAAGGTGCTATTTTTCAGCAAACATACCATGTGTCACCCACTTCTCTTTGTTGAGAATGCAGATGGTACCTTATGTCCATGCATGGACTATGGGAATCTTAACAACGTTACTGTACAAGACTTACATCCCATCCCCCTGGACTCACAGATTGCATGCTATGTGGAGAAGGTACGAGTATTTTACAAGCTAGATTATTTAAATGTGTTAATCAGATCCGGATCAAGAAGGGCCAGAAGTGGTTATACGCATTCCATACCAGAAAAAGAATCTTCCAATTTTGGGTTATGACCTTTGGGCTTAAGAATGCACCTGCTATCTTTCAACGTCGTATTAATGCAGCTTTGGGGGACCTGTTGGGGGGTATTCATGGTTGCCTACATTGATGATATCCTGGCGTTTTTCCCTGATCAGGAGTCCCATGCAGTACACCTTTGGCAAGTGGTGGAGCGTTTAAGGCTGCCAAACTTACGCTGAAAATCAGTAAGTGTGAGTTCTTTAAGTCCCAGGTCACCTTTCTGGGCAACGTCATTTGTGACCAAGGGCACATGAAAATACCAACAAGGAGAAGGCAATTTGTGAGTAGCTCAATCCAACCTCTGTTAAGGAATTAAGGAGCTTTTTGGGGACGTGTACATTCCTTAGGAAGTTCACACCAAACCTTTCTGAAGTTGAAGCGACTTTGTACAAGGTGAGTGGGGAAAAAGTACTACATTGGTCCCCCATTTTGGAGGATGCCTTCCAAGCAGTAAAGTGTACGTTGCTGTCTACCTCATTCTTTGCCATGTTGAACCTAATAAAAAGTTCATTGCTGCTTCTGATGACTCCAACTTTGCCATTGAAGCAGCCTTATTACAAGTAGGCAAAGATGGGATAGAACATCCAGAGGGATATTTTTCTAGAAAGATGTCCCTATCAGAGTTGAACTACGCCATATATGATAAAGAGTTATTTAGCAGTGGTTGAGGTGCTAACCTATTGGCGTCACTACTTGCATGGCTCTTCTCAACCCTTCTACATATGTACAGATTACCGTGCCTTACTTTACTACCACGCACCTCATGCCTTAACCCCACGGCAAACCTGCTGGCATGAGACCCTTGCCCAATAAGTGTTTTCTTATGAGTTTACAAAGGGCAATGAGAATGGTTTGGTAAATGCTTTGAGCCGTAACCCTGCACTAGCTCCCAATCCTAAGGAGGTTGAGGTGCATAACACCCAATTATTGATTCCACCGGGTAAAATTGTGTCTCAGCTTCCCTCTTCCACGGGCAGCAAGCGTGATCTCGCTCCTCTGGAAAATGCAGAGGAAAACAGTATGTTCAGAAAGGTAGTCCTTTCTCAGCCGTTATCAGCTGGATATATTATTATCTTTGTCAAGAACGTATTGAATCAAAAAGATATTACCAGAGGTTACCACGTAAAGGATGATATGGTATGGTGGCCATCCTGGGAAGGCGAAGACCCTAGAGTTTATTCGCCGCACATACAATTGTAAGGGATTAGCCGCTCAGGTATTCAGATATTATAAAGAGTGCCTACTCTGCAACCAAATGAAACTGAAACGCCAGCCTTTAGCAGGGTTATTGGTACCAGTTCAAAAGACTGATGGGCCTTGGACTTCCCTATCAGTTGATTTTATTGTGGAATTGACTGTATCAGATGGCTATGATGCTATCATGGTGGGGGTGGACTGGTTTACGAAGTTCGCCCACTTTATCCCTCGCATAACAACAATAACTGAGGATTAGATGGAAAGGTTGTTTGTTACTCAAGTGTTAGCTCTACATGGAGTCCCTCAGGAAACCGTTAGCGATTGCAGCCCCAGTTTACCACTGCCTTTTGGGAAGAGTTGTGTAAGACTCTGCAAATCCATCCCTGTCATTCAACTGCCCATCATCCCCAATCATATGGGTAGACAGAACAAGTGAACCAGTGCCTTGAACAGTTCTTGCGGTGTTACACTGCCGCAGATCATTCATATTAGGGTTTCTATCTTCCCATGGCCCAATTCAGTTATAACAATGCAGAACATGCTTCAACTAATTGTTCCCCCTTCTTCGCCAACCATGGCTTCAATCCCACTTTCAACATGGAGCCCCATTGTGGATCCAAGGTGGAGGCGGTGGTGGACTTTGCAAAAATTATCAAGAAGATACACTGGGGGGTGAGCACGAATTTAGATGCGGCCATGCAGGCTTACAAGGAGCAGGCTGATGGTAAGAGATGGGTTTGACCTGCATACAAGGAAGGAGATCCCGTGATGCTGGATGCTAAAAACATCCCTATCAAGCAATCATGCAAAAAACTAGGACCAAAGAGGATTGGGCCATACCGCGCTGTCAAAAAGGTGGGCCACGCCTCATACCAGTTGGATATTCCCCCCTTGTTTTAAATCTTTTCAGTATCCCATGAAAGCAAACTCACGTTGTTTGAGGGCCCCCCTCCAGAGACTCCTGAAGCTTATCTCGTGGATGAGGCACCAGAATGGGAAGTGGAGGAGATTGTTGCCTCTCGTCAGGTAAGAAGAAGGCTTGAGTATCTAGTATCCTGGAGAAGATTTAATGTAGCGGAGAATAGTTAGGTTACAGCACAGGACTGTGCGCATGCCCAAGAGCTAATTGAAGCATTCCATGAGCATTTTCCCGAGGCTGCAGGATCAAAGTCCAAGCCAGCCATCACTGCTATGAAGTTGGCCCCCATCCATAAAAACTTTTCTTTAATGAACGCCCCTGAAGAGGGTTGTGAAGCCCAATAAGGAGGAGAGGGTAATGTCATGATTAAATGACCTGATAGTAGTCATCAATCCCAAGGATAAGGCTGGGCAGCAGGAGGACCAGAAGGTGAAACTTCAGGCCCTTCCTGACCTCAAGCACACTTTGGACCAACGATGGGTACAAGCCAAATATGCCCAGGTTGGTACTAGTGTGGTGTCAAATGCCCAACCCTTGTATCAGCTCAAGAATTGAAACAGATGAGCTATATAATTATCAACGATGGTACTATTCAGTTGATCAGGGAATGGGGGCTTAAAACCCATTCCATTTATGAAATCATGCGCTCAGGTAGGTTACAACTTCAATTAATTACTTGAGCGAAGTCAGTTTTGGTGTATACTACCATTTCAGATAAAAGCATGTGCCTATTGGTGCATTAGTGCTTGGGACCACTTCTGCAGCCTCAGAATTACCCTGACAATGTTTAAGAATGTCTGTTTGTGACCAACATTCCTCATTGGTTAACTTTTCACAATAAACTTCCCCATTTTCTTACATTTTATTCATGGTTCCTTTGGCAAACCCGTGTGTGGGCCTCTTTAAGGAGGTCTCCAACAACGTTGGCCCTACATTTTATCACAAATAACTAAAGTTTATTGTGTACCGTTGGGCTTCCCTGGTCTCCTCCAGATCGGGGCACTCAAGCTGCCTAGCACCGATTTATATTTGGTTATGGACTCCTCTTTGGGGTCCACCCAAGTTTTGTTGTTTCTTGTTTATCTTATATTTTTATGCTGCGTTGTACACCCTTGACTTGGGTCCCTTCTGCTCTGGCACCATACACGGTGCCCTGTTTCCCATTCTCTTAATGGCTAGTTTCCTGGAAGTATGGGTTTGCATTCCACATCACCTTTCAGGGAACGATAGAGATACAGACACTCTCTTAACAAAAACCATAACAGTGGTCAAGTCAGTGACAAGAGCACCAGTAAAGTACACTCCCATCTAGAAGGACATGTCAGCACACTGCAGTGTGTCCTCTCATGAAATCAAGCAATGGGAGACCCTGCTGTTCCCATATTCAACATTGACGCAGTGAATCTCAAAGAGCATTATGCCCGCCATCGTGGCCATCTGGCAGGATCATAAGTTTTCTTCTGGGGCCACCAAACGCTGGCTCAACATCCAGATATAACTTGACATGGTAGTGTTTTCAAATCGTCATGGATCTGAACTGAGGATACCCTGGAGTGGATGAAACTCCCCTTGAGCACAAAATAATAAAAGCTGCAGTTTGGGAAGACCTGAAGCCAATGGACGCAAAGGAATGGATGGCAGCCAGAATTGACCTTCTAAACGAAATGGAGTATGCTAAGGATGGTATACTAGCAAAATTCGCCCAGGACGTTGGGAGCTTAGATCTTAACCCAACAGAATTATCTGATTACATGAAATGGTTCCCAAACGTTTTGGCTGCCCTTAAATGGGCTTGACATACCATTCCAGTCAACACCGCGCTGAAATGACACAATAACACATTCTCTCCAGAGGAGGCACTGCCATGGATTGTGGCTGGTTTCAAGGCCACCAAGGTCTTACACTGGTCATACATCCTTATCCCACCAGACACCACATCTGACCTGATAAGGGTGGGCTGGACAAAGGAGAAGGCGATGGAGTGGGAGCCCTTCTGGGATTGGTTGCCGGAAGAGGCTATCACCTGGTCTGCCAATGGGTTCACCCCGTTGGAAGTGTAATACTGGTTCCATGCGGGCCAATATCAATCAAGTTCAAACGTGGGTGGATCTGGGAGTTACAAAAATGATCCATGAACCTCTTCAGAGCCAGCCTTTCCCTATCAAAAATAAAACTTTGGTGTGACGTCACCACACTGGCCAAAGCTGGAGACTGGGACGCCGCGAGGTTCACCTCCATGTCAGATCAACTTTGGATGAAACACAAACTTTACCACAGGTGGCAACAGTGATGAAAGAGGTTATGACGCCAGATTTGGGCTGGGCTTGGCTCAAAAGCGGAAATCCAAATTTAAAACCATCTGGCACTAGAAACATCTCTTATTGAAACCTTTGGTGGCTGCTCCTTATTCCGCCAAAGGATTTGCCACATCAGAAGCCTTCCAATGGTGCAAAGTGGGAGTTCTGGCTGCCTGGCACGGATTTTCACATATGGCAGATGGAACAGTGTAATGGTAAGGGACTGTTGCTAGTGTAGTTTGATTATGCTGGAAGCCCTCCAAAATACCTGCACCCAAAGTGCAGGACAAAATCCGCCCTCTTATGGTACTGACTGGGATTTATGCTAATGGATGCCCTTGAGTGGCAAAACCTAGAGATTGGCGCACAAATGGCCATAAGCATCAATTGACAAAGAATTAGCATATTCCTGGTAGATGCGTTCCTCAATCAGGGTTTTAGCCTCAATGAGTTATTAAGATGGATAATGAAGGGGAAGACCCCCGCCAAGGTTCCCAAGCCTAACCAAAAATCCAAGTTGTATAGCGCAGCGGCATCCCAAATCAACAATAACACATGGAACGGGGCAGGGAGCAATATTGAGTACATCTTTCGACTGATCAGAGGAGGCTTCACAAACTGCCAAACGCCCAAATTATATCTGAAGGACACAATTTTGAATCTACTTGCAACTGGTTGAGGAGGAGGAGTGGTCTGACCTGATAATGACAATTTATCAGGAGCTTGACGAGGTGCTGACAGGGGGGACTTTGACCACCACTGGGTACCCAAACAGGCTACATAAACATAGCAATCTTAGGTGAATTAGATTAAAAAAACTCCATGAGATCAGCAAAAAATAAGGGAGTTTACTTACAAATGGAGCTGACTAGGTACATGAACCAAACCGCACAATGGGTGACATTCCAAAATCTCCTGACTGATTGTGTCATAGCTTGAAAGTGACATAGTCATGGGCACAATTACCAAGGACAAAGCTGCATGTCAGGAGGACAAACAGGTGAAGTTAACAGGCCTCCCTAACTTCAAGCATACCTTGGATCAACGCTGGGTGAAGGCGAGGTATGCCCAGGTTGGTCCTAGGGATGTAAAGAGAAGTTAAGTCCTGTATAACAGCAGGTGCATTAGACCAAACTAGCTTTTCAAGTAATAAAAACAGTTCACTTTAATTTATCAGTGAACGGGGGCATAAAACCCATTCATTTTATTAAAATTTCCAGCTTGGGTCGGCCTATCTTACAATCAATAACCTGAGTTTGGTCAATTACCAAGTATAGTTTACTGCCCAATGGAAGTGTGCACTTATTGGTGCACCTCAGCTTAGACCCACTTCCACCAATTGATTATATCCCCAAATTCCTCTAAATCCTTTTCCTCGAGACCAATCTCTCTTGTTGAAGACTTCTGTTATAATAAAAACCCTTCACTAGTATATTTTATATATGTTATATTGAATGAACCTGTGCACAGACCTCTTCAAGGAGGTCTCGTGTAACGTTAACCATTTAATTTTAACAACTGTAAATCTCTCCACCTGTGCTCAGTTGTGCCACCCAAGTTCCCTACAACCTGTGCCACCTATACCATCTCACTCAGAGCACCACTTGGGTATGAACTGTCAATAGAGTGTCTGTAACTCTCTAGTTCCCAGCAAGGTGGTGTGGGATGCAAACCCACACTGCTAGGGAACTAGCCATTAATAGAATGGGAAAAAAGGCACCACAAATGGTGCCAGTACAGAAAGGACCCAAGACAAGGGTGTAAAGCGCAGTATACAACATCAGGTAAGCGAGAAACAACAAAACTTAAGTGGAACCAAGAGGGGAGTCCATAATCAAGTGTAAATCGGTGCTAGGAGGCTTGGGTGCCTCGATATGGAGGGGACCAGGGTGGCCCAATGGTGCACCAGAAACTTTCGTTATTTGGGATAGTATGTAGTGGCCAACGTAGTTGGAGACCTACTCAAAAAGGTCCGCACTCAGGTTTGCCCAAGGAACCATAATGAAAACGTAAAAAATGGTAACTTTATTTGTGAAAAGTCGACCAATGAGGAAGGTTGGTCACAAAAACCATATATAAACATCTTAGGGGTAATTTTGAGTCTGCAGAAGTGGGCACAAGCCTTGACGCTCCAATAGGAAAACGCTTCTATCCAAATTTAATAGAATACACTGAAATTGTCTTCACTCAAGTAGTCAACTGAAGTTATATTCTACCCCAAATGCATAGTTTTGTAACTAGAATGGGTTTCAAAACCCCATTCTCCCATCAACCAAATCGAACCATCTTCATTTGTCAAGTAGCTCATCCATTTTAACGCCTGGGCAGACACAAGGGACTGGGCGTTTTGCACCTCACTCGTACCAACCTGGGAATATTTGGCTTGTACCCAGCGTTGGTCTAATATGTGCTTGAGGTCAGGGAGGGCCTGAAGTTTCACCTTCTGGGTCCTCCCACTGCCCAGTTTTATCCTTGGGGTTGGTGCCCACTATCATTGTCATGTGAAGATGAAATCATAGTGAGGACCAACCCCAAAGAGAAGGCTGGGCGCCAGGAGGCCCAAAGGTGAAGTTACAGGGCCTCCATGACCTGAGGCATACCCTAGACCAACGCTGGGTATGGGAAAAATATGCCCAGGTTGGTACTAGTGGGGTGCCAAGTGCCCAGTCCCTTACTATGGCCCAGGCGTTAAAACGAACGGCCTACATAACAAATGCAAATGGTTCAGTTCATTTTGTTGAGGAACGGGGCTTCAAAACCCATTCCATTTATGATATCACACGTTCAGGTCAAATCCAACTTCAATCATTTACATGAGTTAAGTTTGCTTTGGCTATTCTACAAACTGGGATGGTAGTGTGTGCCTATTGGTGAGTCAGTGCTTGGGTCCACTTATGCAAACCCCTTATTCCCATGTCAATGGTTAAATATGTTTTCCCCAACCAACATTCCTTGTTGGTCGAATTTTCAAAATAAAATTACCCCAGTTTTTACCATTTTTTATGTTATTCCAAATGATCCTGTGCACGGACCCTTTTGAGGAGGTCTCACGCTCCATCAAACTTGCCATTTTGAACACAATAAGATTATCACTTCGTTCACCATTATTTCGTTTAGGTCCCCTCCAACCTGGGTCGTTTACCCCTTCTCTCAGTGTGCACTGTGACGTTTTTGGCTGGTTATTTATAGCATCTATTTGCTTAAGTTATTATTGCTCCAGCACCCTCTGCTGGGCAATAATAATTTTTATTCTAACGGCTAGTTCCTTGGCGTTGGCCTGTGCACTGAGCACTGCCACGCTGGGAACAGGAGAGTTATAGACACTCTCCTTACAATCATGTCATTTAACCATGACATTACCCTCTCCTCTCGATGGGGCTCAACCCCCCATACAAAGGCTTACACTAGGAGAAAAGTTCTTGTAGGCTGGGGCCAACTTCATTGAAGCAACGGTCGGTTTGGGTTGAGATACAGAGGCCTGAGGGAAATGCTTATGAAAGGCTTCAAGCAAATTTTGGGCATGTACACAGTCACACGCTGTGACCCAACTGTTCTCTGCAGTGTCAAAACCCTTCCAAGATACCAGGTACTCAAGTCTTCTTTTAACACGGTGGGAGGCTACTATTTCATCTTCTTCCCTCTCTGGTGCCCCATCTATGAGATAGGCCTCAGGAGTTTCTGGTGGGGGCCCTCGAACAACATCAGTTTGTTCTTATGAAAGACAGAGAAGATCCAAAATGAAGAGGAAAGATCTAACTGGTATGAGGCATGACCCACCTTTCTAACAACGTGGTAAGGGACAATCCTCTTTGGTCCCAGCTTCTTGCATGGCTGCTTGATATAGATGTTACGAGCATCAAGCATTATGAGATCCTCTTCCTTGTACGCAGGACCCACACGGGGCTTACCATCAGCCTTCTCCTTATAAACTTGCATGGCCGCCTCCAAACTTGTGGAAACCCCCAGTTGTACTTTCTTGATAGTCTTAGAAAAGTCCACCACCGCTGAAATTTTAGAGCTACAACAGGGGTTTATTTGAAGGTGGGTTAAACCTATGGTTAGCAAAAAAGGGGGAACAACCAATCAAAGAATGCAAAGTGTTATTGTAGCTAAATTGGGCCATGGTTGGTGAGAAACCCAATCTTAATGATCACGGCGGTGTAACACCGCAGAAACTGTTCTAAGCACTGGTTCACTCGTTTGGTCCTCTCACATCTGATTGGAGGTGATAGGCAGTTTAACAGCAGGGGGAATATGAAGAATCTTTTACAACTTTTCCCAAAAATCTGAGGTAAACTGGGGTCCCCAGTCATTAATAATTTCTTGGGGGCCCTGTGAAGAGAAAACACATGAATGACGAAGAGCCTGGCCATCTCAGCAGCGGATATTGTCATTCTGCAAGGAATAAAGTGGGAAAGCTTCATAAAGCGGTCCACCAGCACCATGATGGCATCATAACCATCAGAAAAAAGTAATTTTACAATGGAATCCCCTGATAGGGTGTTAGGGCCCTTCCGCCTTTTGTACTGGTACCAACAAGCCCGCTAATAGTTGACAATTGGGTTTCATTTGATTGAAGATCAGGAACTCTTTACAATACCATCCCACCTGAGCATGCAAGCCCTTCCATTTTAGGTGCGTCGTATTAACTCCAAGGTCTTTACTTTCTCAGGATGATCAACGATGATTCCGTCATGATGGTCCCAGATGATTTCCAGGCGCAGCGTCCAGCAGGAACCCATAGGAGCCTTTGAAAACACACCATTTCATCCTTATGTGATAACCCCTGGATAAATTCTCCTGATTCAGTGCGCTCTTAGTGAGAACCATAGTATATTCAGCTGATAGTAGCTGAGAAAGAACTACCTTTCTGAACATAATATATTCCTCCACATTTTCCAGAGGTACAAGCGCTGGAGTGTTGGCCGCGAAATTGGGAAGTTGATACAGAATCTTACCTGGCGGAATTATCAACTGGGTGTTATGAACCTCTACCTCTTTCAGATTGGGAGCCAAAGCAGGGTTGCATCTTAAATATCCGCCAAACCATTCTCCTTGCCCTTGGTGAACTCATAGGAAAATGCAAATTGGGCAAGGGTCTCATGCCAACGGGTCTGCCATGGAGTTAGGACATGAGGAGCGCGTTAGTACAGCAAGGCACGGTGATCTGTACATACATGGAAAGGTTATGTGCCATGCAAGTGGTGATACCAAAAAGTCAGTGCCTCCACTACTGCTAGTAACTCCTTGTCGTAAATGGCGTAATTCAAATCAGGCAGAGAAATTTTACTAGAAAAATATCCCACTGTATTTTCAATCCTATCTTTTCCTACTTGTAACAAGGCAGCCATTATGGCGAAGTTGGAAGCATCAGTAGACACAATGAACTCCTTTACAGGGTCGACATGGTGAAGGACAGATGTGGACAACATGGTGCACTTCACTTCTTAGAAAGCGTCCTCCAAAACGGGGACCACTGGTACACCTTTGCACCACTAGCCCTATATAAGGGCTCTGCCACCTCTGAAAGATTGGGCGTGAACTTCTTGAGGAACGTACGCGTCCCCAAAAACTTTTTCATTTCCTTTACTGAAGTGGGGGTGGGCCACTCATAAATAGCCTTCTCCTTGTCTGGAGTTATCATATATCCTTGGTCAAACACGACGTTGCCCAGAAAAGTGACCTGTGACTTGAAGAATTCACATTTGCTGATTTTTAGCGTAAGGCGGTCTGCCCTTAAACTTTCCACCACTTGACAAAGGTGTACTGCATGTGACTCATGATCTGGGGAAAACACCAGGATATTGCCCATGTAGGCAGCCGTGAATACCCCCAACAAGTCCCCCAACGCAGCATCAATGCTGCGTTGAAAGATGGCAAGGGTATTCTTAAGCTAAAAGGGCATGACCTGATACTGGAGAATTCCTTTTCTGGTATGAAATGCGGTCAACCACTCCATCTCTTCTTTATCTTAATCTGATTGAATGCATTGAGGCAATCCAGCTTAATAAAGACTTTAGCCTTTTCCACATAACGCGCAATCTGTGAAGCAAAGGGGTGGGATGGAGGTCTGGTACAGTAACATTGTTTAAATTCCCATAATCTACACAAGGGCGTAAAGATCCATCAGCTAACTCTACAAAGAGAAGTAGGGAGTAGGCAGGGGAGGTACGCTGAAATATTGCACCTTTGGATTTCTGGTCCTTCACTCACACATCTAAAGCCTCTTCCTCCTGGACAGTTAATTGGTAAATGGGGGAAGATATACGCACCAGATCCACAGTGAGCTTAAACTCACAATCAAACTCAGAATGATCAGGTAGCGCATTAGCTAAAGCTGAATCAAATGAAGATTTAAAACCCTTCAAACAGAAAGGCAAGGGAACCTCCACAGAGGGCTTCAGAAAAGGGGCAAGATTAAGAGTATGAAGATTGGGCCAATGGGGAAATTTGCCCTGAAAGTGGGCATCAGCCAAAGGAACAATCAACTTGTGACCGTTTATCAAAGACAAGGATAGGTTGTTTTTTTTCAAATTAGTCCTGACGTCAAACTTTCTCCACCACACTACACCCAAAATAATGGGGTACAATAAGTTTTTGATAGCCTGAAAGTGGTCAGACAGGAGATATGCCCACCTGGTAGTCCACTAATCACATGATTTTCAGCGTGAGGATACCTTGAGAAGCCCCCTCTAACCATACCACCTGGCGAGTAACTCAACTCAAGGTAGTCAGCAAGGTCTTGGTCAATAAAGTTTTCAGAGGCACCGGTATCCACTAAAATAGTTGTGCTGAACTTCCCCAAAGGGGATGTAAGGGTAGCGGTTAATAGACAGTATCTAGAATGGGATTTATTCAAAGCAGAAAACGCCACCACCTCACCTGAAAACTCTTCCTCTGGCTTGAGAAAGCCTTCAGGATATGTTTTGGAATCATAGAAGAAGGAGGGATAGTTGGCCACTCTTACTACTGAGGTCACATACTCCACCCCACCTTCTTCAGGTGCATGTACTTTATCATATTTTAAAGAAGCTCTTTTTCCACTTCCTGAGTGCCTCAGATCATGGTATGGATCAAACGAGGGTTCTCAGGGGTAATCTGATATACAGGAATAGGTTCCTCATCCAAGCCATAAGAGAAAATAAACGGCTCGTTTTGTGATATAATACTTACATTGTAAAATGCGTTTACAGGTTCCATTGACCCCACACCTGCTCTGAGGGTCCAGTGTGCATCGTTATCCAGGGCCATAACCCCCAAGACCATGAATGATGCTATGGCTTTCACCGCAGAAATGCAGCATGAAGAAAACCCATTATCCTCGTTCCATTTTTGGTTAAGTGCAGGTCTAGACTCACCTGGACCCTTGACTTCTGCCAAAAATGGGAAGGGAATCAGTGGATAGCGCTTTACAATTCAAAAAATATTACTAGCCATGGGCGCGGTATTTATAGGGGCAGCTGCAGGTGACATCATCTCAGCAGAATCATCTGAAAAGTTTAATTTAGACTCAGGGCTAGTACCCTGTTCAACTTCAAATTCAGCAAAACTTGAAGGTTTAGAAGGATAACTTTTTTCATTTTAGGAGATGCATGCGACTTTTTGGCTCCCAAATTTATAATGTCTAATCCAGGTGAAACCATGACGGCCAATTACCTTTCCCTTCTGGTTTGGGCCGGGGAAACCACCCCAAAGGGCCAGAATGAGATGATCGAAGTTGGAAGGTGGTGACTGCTAAATCATTGAGTTTCACATGGATAGGTCCAAGGCAGATCGGAAAAACAACATTTTAACTATGTCAGGAAATGGTAAAGCCTGGGATTTTTCACAGAATACATTTAAATATACCTTCAACGGCTGGCTCACTTGACACAGCAAAAAGAACTTTTAGAAGGAACGGATGGATGCCCCATCAGGACGACTTTGCTCCAAGACACGCTCCAATCCCTCCACTGATCGCCACAAGAGAGGATGCACGTGGAACACCGCAAAAACCCAGTCAGCCGCATCTGGAGACAGACAATACAACAAATTCACTTACTGAAAAGTGGACGTGAACCAGATATATTATTTTCTAAAGAAACTTTCTGTTTATGGGAAGCCAAGGCCTTAGAATTTCTGAGTAAATCTTGGGAGAAAGGTGGGGGATCATGACAACAAGATCATGAAAAGTCTAAAACCACTAGGTACGAGCAGAAAGGGTGGGCACCTCCCAGATGGTAGTTGCAAAAATAACGCTGAGACGCACCAAAACAAAACCAGGTGAGAAAACTGTGGTGAGCACCATTGTGGCGGTGACAAACGGCCAGCGCACCCAGTTTATACATAAAGAAAGTCCCACATGGATAATTCTGATTTACATATAATAAAAGGTTGAACAACTAATGTCAAGAGAGTGTCTGGAAATCTCTCGTTCCCAGCAAGGTGGTGTGGGATGCAAACCCACACTGCTAGGGAACTAGCCATTAATAGAATGGGAAAAAAGGCACCACAAATTCTGCCAGTATAGAAGGGACCCAAGGCAAGGGTGTAAAGTGTGGTATACAATATCAGGTAAGCGAGAAACAACAAAACTTGAGTGGACCCAAGAGGGGAGTCCATAATCAAGTTTAAATCGATGCTAGGAGGCTTGGGTGCCTCGATCTGGAGGGGCCCTGAGTGGCCCAAGGGAGCACATGAGACTTTTGTTATTTGGGATAGTATGTAATTGCCAACGTAGTTGTCGCCTTCTTAAAATGTCCGCACCCAGGTTTGCCCAAGAACCCATAATGAAAACGTAAAAAATGGTAAATTTATTTGTGAAAAGTCGACCAATGAGGAAGGTTGGTCACAAAAACCATATTTAAATGTCTTTGGGCTAATTCTGAGTCTGCAGAAGCGGGCACAAGCCTTGACGCTCCAACAGGAAAACGCTTCTATCCAAATTAATAGAATACACCTAAATTGTCTTCACTTGAGTAATCAACTGAAGTTTTATTCTACCTGAATGCATAATTTCGTAACTAAAACAGTTTTTAAAACCCCCGTTCTCCCATCAACTGAATTGAACTGTCTTCATTTGCCAAGTAGCTCGTCCATTTTAACACCTGGGCTGACACAAGGGGCTGGGCGTTTTGCACCTTACTAGTACCAACCTGGGCATATTTGGCTTGTACCCAACGTTGGTCTAATGTGTGCTTGAGGCCACGGAGGTCCTGAAGTTTCACCTTCTGGGCCTCCTGCCGCCCAGCCTTATCCTTGGGTTGGTGCTCACTATCATGCCATTTAACCATGACATGAACCCCATTTTGGGGTTCACTCCCACATTGCTGTTAATTAACTTTTGGTTCTTCCCCTTACTGATAACAACCCTCGACCTAAGTTATTACAGCTCTGCATCCTCAGAATGCTCTAGTACTGTTATTACTAATGATTAGTTCCCTGGTGTTGGCCCTGTGCATCATGCACTACCACGCTGGGAACAGGAGAGTTAAAGACATTCTCCTTACATTAGTCGACCAATCTCTTTCTTTTACATGCTCAAACTTTTTACATGTGGGACTTTTACAAAGCGCAAATGGTGCTCCAGCTGTTGGCCACGGCCATGATGAACTCACCACTCTCTACTCTTTTTCCTGAAGGTTGGGGCATCTCAGTGTTATTTTTGTACTTATGACTGGAAAGTACCCACCCTTCATGCTCGTACTCAGTGGATACAGATGCTTCACAGTCTGAGAATTGGAATTCCCTAATCTTCCATTGAAAATAATAAAATTGATTCAAATAAATGGGGTTTTCTTTGGCACCGCATTTGGATGGTGCAGGCGGTGTCCTCAACAGTGGTCCTGGGTGTGATGGCCTTGGATAACCTCAGACAAGCCATTGCCAAAATGGGAATAGGGTCATTCACAACAAAAAATGCGTTATATAGTGGCGTTGCCATATATACAACTGAACCATATATATATTTTTATGGATCAGATGTGGAACTCATTTCTGTGAATCAAATTACCCCAGAGAACCCACGTTTGACCAACAAAATGATCCTCAGAACCCAGGAGGTGGAGAAAGAGTTACAATTACAATATAAAAACGTTTTTGCAGTTGCTAAAGATATGGTGGGAGACTTTTCTTTCTCGTTGTAAACACTTTTGCAACCTATTCAATTCAAGATTAAATCTAGTTTGATAATCTCACAGAGGAGATTAGTCTGCGCCCATGTCAGGGAGCAGTTGGGCAAGCAAGGTAAGAGGAGCAGGCGGAAGGCCCGCGGCCTCCAACGTTTGAAAACGCCCCAGAGAATCTGGCGGAATAGACAAAAATCTCAAAAAACTGGTGGTCACAATTTCCCCAGAGATACTCGCGTGGCAAGCACGATGCAACCAGTACATCAACACGCCATACTCCCAGCCACTTTTGTCGGTGGAATTTGGAGTCCGTGTGTATCTGGACATCCAAAAAAATGGCCTTATGGGAAAAATTTTGTGAAGATGTACACAAAATTTTCCCAACCGCGGTGTACGTTGCACCTCACTCCATGTCGCGCAGTTGGCTGGACCTAGGTTTTGAAAGCAAAATAGCAGCAGACAAGGCTGCAGCGGTGCACATAGTGGTCAACCTCCCCGAAGGGCAATGGGTCATCAAAACCAAATGCACCAGATGGACAAAATCAAACCAAATATCCTCACATTTGACTTTTTGCCTACTATGGTAAAACGTGACGTTTTGGAGCAACACCTGAAAGATGGTCTCGCCATATATGGTGAAATACAATCTATCAAAATGCAATGCTTCACGCTGATGCCACACCTGTGCACTGGCAAAGCCATCGCAGTTCTGACCCCAACTGAGGAGATCGTGAAGGACCTAACCCAGATCCCGCACTCCACTTTTATTGATATCGCAGGGCATACCACCCACCCATTCCAGGTAACTGTGGACAGCGCGCCCCCATTTGCACCCACCGTGACGCGTTCAGCCATAAGGCACACGCATGCCCCATCAAGGAGGGCGTCACATTCCAAGAGCACCCCTTGGCGGCCATGGCCAGCGGAGAGGCGCACTATGAACCAACCGCAAGCACCAAGGAGGCTTTCCTGTTGGGAGCACAAGGCTGCTACCTATTGGTAAAGCCCATCTCCCCACAGGAGCGGAAGAAGGCCAAGCAGGCCCATAGGGCTGCAGCCAAGGAAGTGGCCAAGGCCACCACCGCCATCCCACACTCACAACGCCAGGAGGACATGGAGACCTTTGCGGCAGAAGCAACTTGGGAATCCATCAACCAATCAGATTGGGAAGCCCATGCCAAGCGGGCCACTCAATCTGAGGATCTGATGGGAGATTCGATCTCACCTAATCGCTGCATCCAAGCTCCAGTCAAAACTGACTTGGGACCTATCCCAACTGAAAATTTTTTTTGACCCACTTGACGGTGCACCAAACTCATCCGCACCGTAAAAAATTCGTCCGACGTCGGGAAAACAAAA
The DNA here is from genome assembly GCA_022478985.1 of Massospora cicadina. NCBI lineage: Eukaryota > Fungi > Entomophthoromycota > Entomophthoromycetes > Entomophthorales > Entomophthoraceae > Massospora > Massospora cicadina. The sequence continues at coordinate 52,461 of JAKSZP010012356.1, forward strand.
AGTGAAGGCCAAAGCCAACATGACTCTTTCTGCAAAAATTAACAAAAACCCTGATAGCATTGCTGCTAACACCTGCACTGCTGTGAAAGTCCATGGGGACCTTGAAGAGGCTGGTGGGCCTGGGGGCCCACCCCCTCACACCTAAGGTGCGATGGGGAAAACCTTCACTCTAGGGACGTTGAATATCACCAGACTCAAGGCCTCCCCGTCCTGGGCTAGGAAACTGAGTTTTTTACAACACAATTTACCCGTGGATATCCTGGCCATCCAGGAGTCCCACTGTCCACGAGGTTCTGAGGAAGCTTGGAAAACAATGCTCCTCCCATCCCTATCCTTTTGGTCAAAGCACTGTGGGGTGCTAATTCAGAAAAATAATTTTTTCAAATTCACATCCTCAGAAACATTCCTAAATGGCTGAGTGCTTGTCATCACCTTCTTGTGGGCTGACGTTGTGCACGCAATCATCAACATCTATGCCCCAAACGGTGCACATGAGCGTCGGGAATTTTTCTCATTGGTCAAATCCCTCCTGCTACCCCCTGATTCTTTCCTAGTTGGTGACATGAACTGTTGGCTAACCTCACCAATGGACCGGTGGCCTCCCTCACCCCACACCCCACAGGGTCACGTAGAACTACGCGTTCTAAAAGCCACCCTTGGGTTAATGGATGCAATGCCATGACATGCCCCACTGCTTGAAAACATGATGCATCCCCACGTCCACAATGGCCAATTAAGGTCCATGACCCGCATCGACCTTATTCTAACACTGGCGAAATTCCAACCCCACATCTCCCACTTCAAAACAATGAAAATGGAATTCTCCGACCACTGACTGGTCTCAATAACCTACCACTTACCCGTCACAGTTGCAAAGGCCCCACATTGGTGCAAAATCTGCCCCCAAGCTCGCGTCACCAGGATTTTCCATGTAGGTGGAAGAGGCAACTTTGGCAAAATTGTTTGTTGCACCATTTTGCGTGGACCCCATTTCCACATGGGCAACTTTCAAAGAGGACACCATCCGCCACTATCGCCATCTCTCCTCCAGATGCTCATGAGCCACATTGGCGGTTATCTCGCGCGCTCTGGCGGAATTGGCCCACTTGGAGTATAACATTCCAGCCACAGGATACAGCCCTGCATGGGGCCAGAAGTGGGCGGAGGCAGCCGCCCACCTCAATGCACTCGAAAGGCAACACAAACATTGAGTTTGTGTCCAATACAGGGCCACATGCATCACTAAAGGTGACAAGTGCACCGCATACTTCTTTAAAATTTTTTTGCAACACACCAGAGTGTGGCCTGCACACAGGTGCAAAGATCGGATAATTCCATTGTGGACACACTGGCCAAAGTGGCAATCAAAATGCAAAAATATTACTCCGAGTTATATATGAGCTGAACCAATTCAGCCAGCTGAAATGGCAGAATTTCTTGACCAAGCTCATATCCGCACCATTTTCTGATTTTGGAAATAATGAATTTAATTACTCCAAATGAATTATGGACAGCCATTCGCAGTGCACCAAACCAAAAATGCCCAGGCCCAGATGGCATTCCATATGAGTTCTACAAAAAATATTTTAAATATATATCCCCATTGCTACTAGCCTCACTTAACTAAAGCCTGTTGGAAATGCGCCTCCTACCAGGAGGACATGAGGCCTTTACTGTCACACTCTTCAAGAAAGGGGATAATCTTGACTTAGCCAACTGGCGCCCCATTTCTCTAACAAACACAGACACCAAAATTTTAACAAAAATCATGGCTAACCGTTTAGGGACTGTAGCATCTGACACCATCTCCCCAGAACAATTTGGTTTCATCCCCAGAAGGTCGATTTGGGATAACGTGCACTCTGTGGCTAATGCATGTCAGTCCACAGCCTCTGGGGCACTGGTATGGACCAATCTTGGACCAACAAAAAAAGGCCCATGATAGAGTAAACTGGGAATACCTAAGGGCCTGCCTCCATCAATTCCGCTTACCCCCCGCTTCATAAACTGGGTAATGCTGCTCACGGAATCTGCAACAATGGCAGTGTGTGGCCCAGGCTTCCTAACGGAAGTAGTCCTCCCTCAAAGGGGCTTGCGACAAGGGGACCCCCTCAGCCCACTCTTATACAACTTCAGCCTTGACCCACTACTGCGAAATGTGAATGCCCAACTCACTGGGGTCCATGTGCCAGGCCAAACCCCAGTCAAGATGATGGCATTTGCAGATGATTGCGTGGTGGGGGTGTCTAATAACAAAGATGCACACGCGCTTGAAGCCCTCATCCAGGAATATTCCCGGGTAAGCAACGCGGCACTGAACGCCTCCAAAACTGAAATCATCCTCCTTGGTTGGTTTCAGAACTGCTGGGCCCCAGCAATTAGTTCCCAACCCAGCCCATCTGCTCGCCCACGTCCACGCCTTACTAACTCAACACACACCGCTCCACTGGTGCTCCCCTTCGTGCCACATCCTACCATAGGACTGGTGCGCCATCTGGGCGTGTGGATGAAGGCAGGCGGATATGCATCAGCAGTAATGGAGTGCCATATACTGGACAACGTGATGAAGCGAATCGCCTCTCTCAGAGCCCACCCTACTACCCTCACTGGCAGGGTTGTTCTTGCCAACTCTATGCTCCTATCCAAAGTCTGGTTCGGAGCCCACGCCATCCCCTTCTCCTCAAGCTTCTTCAAATCCTTGTATGCCTTGCTGCAAGGATGGCTTTGGTCAGGCCGCCCTCCACCAGTACGGCTAGAGGTCATGTTTGGCCCTCATCATCAAGGTGGCATGGGCCTGCTTGACTTCAAAGCCCATGCTGCCAAGATCCTGGGCACCTGGATCGCGGCTGTCACTGCTCCTACACTCCCATCCCAACACTGGTCCCGCGCAGCCTGCTCCAACTTCTCCTGAGCCTTGGGCCTCAACAATCCATCAAACCCCCACTCCCTGATGAAATACCTCGCATCACACACATCGGCCACAGGTCCTCACGGGACTAAAACCCAGTACAAATGAATACTACTCTCCATGCGAAGCGCAGAGTGGAGAATTCGTATTAGCGGACATACAACCTGAAGAGGCCGCCCCTCTCCTCAGTTCACACAAGAGGTACAGGGGCTATCCATCCGTGATGGCGTGATCCCCATTCGACCCCATGTCCCATCCAGGGTGGACTACCTGGACATGATGGACATCCCTTATTCCACTGAGACCCAAAAGACTATCTGGAAATATGCACACCATCCTCTGTTGCAGCCTCAAGTCCGCTCCCATGTGTGGCGCTGCCTGAGGCGGGTGTATTGTACAGCTGAGCGCTCTAACGCTTTACACTCATCCTGTGTTGTGTGTGGCCAGTATGGAACGCTGTTCCACCGCCTGGAGAAGTGCCCCACCTCTAAAGTGATATGGCGCGAAGTTCAACGTCTGCTGGGCCAGGATCAAACGCATCCCTTCAGTCTGTCAAGAGATATGTTTGCTATATCCATGGTATCCCCTCTTCCACCCTCCCTCCATGCTCTGGTGGCCACAATCGCCACATGGACTATCCACACGATTATCTTGGAAGCCATCGCAGGCTCCACCCCCACCCTCCCAGAAGCTGTCCACAGATTCCAGTCCCATTTGGTGGATCACTTCCAGGCGTAAATGTTTGGATACCTCCCACCGCGTCGCCAACAGCTGGTCTCCTCCTGGTTCCCAGTCTGGTTCATCAAATCAGACCCCTTCCTCCACACGTGCTCAATAGTGGCTACGGATCATTCACACGTTCCCTCCCTCTCCCCATAAGTGGCGTTCCCGCTGGCAACAAGAGATAGCATCTCTTCTCTGGGGTGCCTCCCCTGGTACTAAATTTGTCTTTCCTGAGTCATATTCAGAAGTGTCCATCCCATGGTCAGCCTTCCCCGCAATAAATTTAAAAGTAAAGATCCAAGTGGTAATAGAGAAGAAGGAGCCACAATCAGGGATAGCTGCCATCTGTGTGTTGGAATGAAGAGACTCTCACAGGGGTATCTAAGTAAAGATCAGGTGGATAAGAGCAAGTGAATGAATTCCTACAAGTATGATATCATGAGTATTTAATCAGGAATACTGGCCGAGCGTTGTGCTGAAATATAATTTATACTCAACTATGGATAATAGTCTCCATACTATTATTAATTAATAATTCATTCTACTATACAACGCGATGAAGTGCACGAGGAAATGGAACCTGTGCAATAAAAAGATTATTAGGGTTACTTGCTGATAAGAACCACCAGTAAATTTTTAAAACCACGAACACCAGATATTCCAGCTGGTCTTTAAAGAAGTGAGATTTCCAGGGTTTGATCTTGATGTTGACCTCATCAAGATGGCGGAATACAGCTTCCAAATGGTCGAGGTGTTCAAAGAAAGTTCAAGAGAATAATTTAATGTTGTCAAGGTATACAAGGACACATGACAGATTAGGTCTCCCAGAATAGTATACATTGCTCGGTGAAATGTAGCTGGGGCATTACACAGCCCTTGCGGCATCTGAGTTGATTGGAAAAGACCTTTGGATGTGATTACAGCGCACTTTTCCTGCTCCGCCGGTGGCAACTCAATTTGCCAGTAGCCTGAGATAAGTTTTATAGCTGAGAATAACTTAGCTCCCCCTAGCTGATCCAAAGCGTCGTCAATCCATGGTAAGGGATAGGAGTCCTTTTTAATGATGCTGTTGAGCTTTCAGTAGTCTATTACAACGCAGTTGGTGCCGTCCTTCTTTTTTACAATCAGAACAGGCGAAGCCCAGGGACTCTTGGATGGTTCAAGCATCCCTTGCGCTAATAGCTTGCCAATTTCCTCAGTTACTACTTATTCTGCCACCCTTGATCAGCGGATTAGCCTTGACCTGATGGGAGGATGATCTATAGTGCCCATCCTATGAACCACCCCCCACGCACATCCTAAATCATAGTCATCGACAGTGAAAATCCTTTTATATTTTTGAAATAAAGCGATTGCCCTATACTTCTGTGGTTCTGACAGCCCCATTAACTCGTCGCGCGATACAACTGCCATTACATTGATCTGTGGTTTGAAAGGCAGACCAAATTCCTCCAGCGACCCAAATTCATGAACCAAAAGAACCTCCTCGATGGGGATTAAGTGTAATTATGCCACTATTTGGTGGCGGCGGATTTGCAGTGGTACCATTTGTAAATTTGCAAATAAAACTTTGATCTCCTTTTGCCCTGGTAATATAATGCCCGGGGCCACATGGAGCTCAAACTGTGATTGCTGATACGGCCCAATAACCTCCCCATTGAGTCTGTCTGGAATTTCAACCACCAACACAGTGTTCAATATCACTTGATGACCAGATGGAATAGATATAGATCTGGCCTCTCTGAGCAGCAGCCCTTGATATTCATAAATCTGTTGAGGAAGGGCCCAAGTTTTGCCCTTTAACCAATGGTAATGCACAGGGATTACTCTGTCGCTATAAGGTAGATTGATATTCCCCATATTTACCAAATCGTCTGGCACTCCACTAGAGGTGAAGTAAATTGGGATTCGCTGACTCAATATCTCAAAAGTCTTATCTGTCATGTCAATGACAGCCCCATAGTGTCGCAAGAAAGCAGTTCCAATTAGCAGATTGTAATGGTTATTTGGTAACACTATAGCTGGGGCTACCATGACAATAGAACCAAACCGCAGTGGAAGCGCACTGTATGCTCCCTCAGAGACCGTATTTTCCGCTCCAGCAGTGCCATATACCATCCGGTGTTCCACATCCAGTTTTAATGACAACCTAATCACCAAAATGGTGGAGACTATATTGACAGAGGCACCAGTATCTATGATAGCACGGACTCAGGTATTAGCTACAACAGGTCTTAGTAAGTAAATTCAGAGTAAAATGCATCTCAACTGTTTATAACATGGACATCTAAGGAATCCCTGTTTCCAAGGAAACATGCAATCCCCTTACCAATTTTGGGGTATTGTTTGATGATAGTATTAACTGGAAGAGCGTCGTTTACTGCTTGCAAGGAAGGTGCATCCAAGGAAGGGTCTAAATTTTCAGAGGTTACTTGGTTGAACATTTGGCAAGCATACAGCCCAACCTGCATCTGGGACCCCTCTTCTGCCATAGCCACAGACTGCATTCGTGTCAAAACATTTACCCCCCAACTGGCTTCTGATATAAAACTGACTTATTGTGCAAGGGATCTTCCGCTAAATATTTTAAATTGGGTTCAGGTGGGACGTTTGGGTTTGGTATAGTGGAGATAGAGAGTCCCTTCTCTAATCCGCTCTGACATTTCCCTGGTTGTACTGTTCCGGTGGTACACAAGAGATCAGTTGATTGTGGCACCATCGTGCCAGATGCCCTTGTCAACTGCATTTGAAACAGCTGACCCCCATAGGGTCCACATCCCTGATTGATAGGAAACAGGCCATGGTTAGAGTTGAGCTGGAAGTGATCAGCATAAATAGGTGAAGAACGATAGTTGGCCCTAGGATGATAAGCAAGTATGGGGTGGATGTTTAACCGCTGAGAGTAACTTGGTGAAATGTGAACTGAACTAGCAGAGTCCCCCAAGTAAGATGATTTGGCAGGTATAGCAGAAGGATTCCACTCGGTATTAGGTGGAGGGAAGTTGGCTGATATACGGTGCAAAAACTGAACAACTTTAAGCAAAGGTACATCTTCATCAACAGTGGGCCCATAACATTATGTAACTCATGGTATGGCTTTACAGCAGAAGTCATTGCAATATAAACATCTGGTTTGGATGAAATTTCTGCCCCAAGAAGCACATGAGCTTCCGTCATAAATCACTAAGCAAACGCAGTGAGGGTCTTGTTCCACTGAAACCTGATGGTCAAAAATTTTGCTTTCCACTGTGATATCTTTGCAGATCCGCTGAACAACCACAGTACCGTCTCTTTAACTTCTTGGTATGTAATGGAGCTTGTGGAAAGGTAACGGATGACTTGATCAGCACTTCCAACATCCAAGGAAGAAATCAACAGTTTTACTCTTCAATGATCCAAATCTCCTTCAGTTGCAATTTTAAATCGCTTAAAGAACCCATGAATATTCCCTTCACGGTTGAATGGGGGCAGCTTATTGCAGCAAACCTCTTGGAGCAGCTCGTCTTGTTTTTTAAGCACAGTGTCCAAGGCCAGTTTCAGCTCCGCATAGGCTACTGACCCTGAGTGTTGGGTAGAGTTTTTATTAAAACATCATGAATGCAACATAGCAGGCAACTGAGTTATTATTATCTTGTCTTAAGTGATTAATGGGCCCCTGTAGTGAGCACCACTCTTATAAAATTGGCGGTATTCAAGAGATATGATGATGGTTTTTGCACAGGGTTCAACCCACTTCGCAATTAGGACCAATGATATGATGATCGTTGTCCTCAAAACAACAGAATAAACTTTGAAATAAATATGGAGCACTCGCTCCCTTAACTCTCTTTTTATTTAATACTAATACAGCGGATTCTAGCTGTTATCTCACTCTAAAACTACTAACAACCTTTTTCTCCAAAATCTCATTCCGCTTGTATGGTAACAACTTTGGATGCTACCAATTCTATGGCTTAGTAATCTAATTCGCCACATCACATTGGTTCCATCGATGCTTTATTCATTAATTTCCCAATTGCCCAATCTGAGAGATATCCCAACAGCCTAATATTGCCTCATTTCGAGGCACTCAAATTATCATTACTCATATCAAATCTCGACAGATTCCATTCGTTCTGCCATAATGACCTATGCTTATTGTCCAGTCATATCAGATTCATGACAATGGTACATGGTCTTCCTTAGGTCAACATGGCCAATGACTTTGTGTATGGCTCAGATTATTTTCGTTTACTCTGATGTCTTAGGGAATAAAATCGTTTTCTGTCATGAGTTTCTAATAGTTGTCCATTTCTCATCTTTGTGTTATTAATTGCTTTCTTTAGCGCACCTTGAATTTGTTTGGGCTTGTCCCCAACGTTGCCTTAAATCATCCTTTGGAATAATTAGTCAAGTTGATGATAGATAATATGGACTGCAGGAAACCTTTATAGTTTGTCAGCGTTTTGAAGCGCTGCTCCAACCCAGTAAAGTATTTTGAAATCATATGCTTGTAATTTTAAAACCATCAGGCCAGTCTCTCTTATGGTTTCTTTAAGTTATAGAGCCAGCATAAAGATGAGTGTTCCATGGCTACTTTGAAGTGCTTTCCATGTAAGTACACTCAGAATTGCTTGCACGCATATATTACCATAAGGCATTTGCACTCCATCATGGTATAATTCCTCTCCACTGGCATTAGTGTTTAACTCACATAGACCACCAGAGGTTCTTCCCCATCTTAATCCACTTGGCTCAAAACAGCTCCAATCGCTGTGAATGATGAACAGTTTGGATGATTAATTTCTAATTGGTGTCCGGGTACATCAGGCTAGGACTAGTCATTAGATATTGGTATAATCTTTAAACAATTGCTGGGTTTGTTTTACTTCCAAATGAATCCTTATTTGGGATCTTAAATAAGTGGAATAAATGCTCTGCGATTTTTGTGAGATCCTTTTGTCATGATTTTAACCAGATGGATTCCTCCAATGATTTAGTGAGATTTGGTATGAAATGGGCCAATCCTGGTGGAATGGCTTATTCACTGGGTCTCGTGGTTATTGATGTGATTGCTAGGTAGTTAATCCCCAATTGGGTTGAGCCAAATCTGGTTATTTCGCCAAGATTTGAAGTTTGGTTTTATTGGAGCCAAACACTTGCCCAAATTGGTATACGGATCACTGGCAACTAGTAGTTGAGGAAGATCCATCTATAACTATTTAAGTAATGTTAGCAGAAACTGACAATCACAAGTTTTAGGCACCAGAGTATGTTTTTGGCGCCTCATATTTAATAATCAATTATTTCCTGAGGAAAGTGATTCCGCAACAATTGACTTTGAAGATTCAAAATGAGTTATTAGTGAAAAGCCAAGATGTCCCAAACTACCCAAGCAACTGAAGATGTTTTAGCGCTAATTTACTAAGTCAAATCCCAATTTGATATTTATTTATATAATAATTTATATGGCTCACCAGCGACTGAAGGCTGAGGATGAAGCTGAAACTAATATTCGAACATCATAAAGACAGGCGAGAGGGTTTACATCAGGAAATGAGAATAACAGTGAAAGAGAGAAAGAGTGATTGGCTGCAAGGTCCAGCGATGAGCCAATAGGTGGCAATGGGTGAAGTAGCCCTTTGTACATATAAATACCTGGTGCTTCCCTTCAATAAACATCTCTACTTTACCCAATCTCCATTTTTAATTTAAGTTTATGTATTTTCTTATTGGTTGGGGTTTAGGCTGAGGTATTTTCAAATGGCGCAGGTGATACGCCAAGGAGTCAGCTAATGCTGCTGGCCCCATCGCCTAAGGCGAATCAACAAGGGCCAACTAGGCTTCATACTGGTTGGCCTGCTGACCAGCAGAGCCCAATGTTATTGGAAAATCAATTTTCTGACATAATTTATATATGGCTTACCTGCGACTGAAGTCTGAGGATGAAGCCAAAATTAATATTTGTACATTGGAAAGGACAGGGCGAGAGGGTTGACACCAGGGAAGTGAGAAGCGCAGCAGAAGAGAGAAAGATTGGTTGGCTGGAAGGTTCAGCAATGAGATAAGATTAATGATGCGTTCAGTAGCCTTTTGTACCTAAAAATACTTAGTACTTCCCTTCTAA
>JAKSZP010012357.1:0-62073 GCA_022478985.1 Massospora cicadina
AATAAAGCCTGCCAAATTAACTAAACCATCAATCACTTACCTGAAACTATTGAGCCTATCGAATCAACCAAAAAATAAACCACTACTCAGCAAAAACCAATTACGGAACTTACAACAGCCACAAACTACCAAACCCTTATCAAAAACCTATGAAAAAATCGAATTAAATGAATATGAAAATACCCAGCCAAATTAAACCTATATCAATTATATTCTAATATTTTAGTTTTTATATTGGTAATGGCTATTAAGTTCAGAAACCGATTAAACCTATTAAAAATTCAAAAGGAGGAACCGAGATAGCGAATCAGCAAAGCGCGGTCCATGAAGGCCTAAACCATCAATGGACTTACCTGAAACTATTTTGCTATGCCAAATTGCTATATAATTATATTAGAAATATATGTTCTAGATCTTAAATAGAACTGATATTTAAATTTATATGATTATTTTAAATAATTACATATTAGCATTCCGTTCCCAAACTTTATAGAATACTTGTGCCAAGTTTGGTGATTTTTTGGTTATTTGCTCGAGATAATGCATCCGGTATAAATAAATAAACAGAATGATAGTTTTGTAAAGAAAAGTTTGGCTAATTCTTGTTGATACCCAGTTTAGCACAGATTTGTTTTTGGGCTTTAAGTTTACCTGATGATCCTAATCAATTCTTTTTTATATTTGTAGATGGTTATCGATAATATTAAAAAAATCAAATTATATTGAATCAATATAAAATTACCAACCATTCAGCCATACCCAATTAAACCTATCGAATTAACTAAACCACTTGACGCACCAATGCCCCGAACCGAGATAGCGAATAGCAAAGGCGGTCCATGGAGTTCCTGGCCTATCATACGCCGCGCGTGGAGGTTTTCGGATTTTATCCTCCTTTCCCATACATTCGATTTCCCTTAATCGGTGCGGTATCCTCCCAGGTCGGCCCACCTCGAATAAAATACTTTTAACTAAACCACTTAGCTAAAATAATTAGATTAAAAATCAATGATTTAAGATAAATTGTATAAAAAATGACCACTAACCACTTAACAAAACCATTTAAAATATAAAATCAACTAAATATCTAACTGCTCAGCCGTAACTATATACTGACTACCATCAAAAATATATAGGATTTTTACTTGATACATATAAAACTTTTTTTTGAACATGAAAATTAAAATTTTTGATGGATTATTGTATTGTCATTGAAGATACATAAGTGTGCCAAATTTAAGAATTTTTTATTGACAATAAGTGTCTGAAATAGAGCTTGTAAGATTTAATTACAGACAGACAGAATTGACAGTGAGTTTAAGAAAAGTGTATAAAAAGTGATTATGCCAGGATTTGAACAACTGACCTTTTATAGAGTTGAAGTTTAGAGCCAAAAGCTGAGCCAATTATGCTAGATTTTTAAAAACTCCATACTTTATTAAAATAAACTTTTAAGGGAAAGTAAGAGGGAGGGCAGAATACAGATGATTTGGCCAAGGGTAAAAAAGACTGGGGATTTGGGCCGCTAGAGTTCTAGCACCTCTGACCATTGCTGATTGGCAATTGCCATTGCTAGCCACAGTTCTAGCAGTGGTGGGCTTACAGGCCATACTATTCTTAGATGATTAGTAGCTTCATCACGTGCAATGAGCAATCTGGTGGGAAAGCCAAATGTGTGGCCTTATAACACCTGGGGATTATGTGCAAGAATTTTGAGATCTGGTGGAGCTGATTGGAGATAATCTGAATGGTCTTCAATACCAAACCTCTGTGATGGGGGCGCTCATTGCTCATAACCTTGGTGATGAGTGCACAGTGAATTACCCATACACAATAATGGTAAATGAAGGCTCATAGTTGGATTGGAGCCATTCTCAGGGTTTTTGTAAAGAACAGGTCCTGTGACAGATGTATACCCAGAGGTGAATGATCACCTGATAGGATGTATTACATTGTGGACCAGTATTTTTTGAACATGGTGCATTCATAATAGTGATGTGCTATGTCTGCTTCCAGTTTGGTGCATATGGGGCATTCTTTGTGCTGGTAATCTGGCCCACTGTGCTTTGCCCAATTTGAATGCCCAATTAAGGATCTGCCATGTTACTGACTGCTGTTTGGCTGTAACCAAGCAGGTGTTCAGGCCCAAAATCAACTCCTTCATCAGGTAGTTGGTGTCATGGCCTTCAGTAGTCCAGTCATTAAGGATTTGTGGGTGGGTGGGCAGATTGCACCCCAGTTTTGGGAGCAGATCCCCATATTCTATCAGTGTCAATTTGTACCTAATTCTGATCAACTTGGTTGCATATTCATCAGTGATTCAGTTACGTTCCTCCCAGCTTGTTGCAGTAATCATTGCAGAATTACGTGCTTCAACATCCCTTTAAATTTGGTCAGCCTCTCAGTCCAATTTTTCAAATGACCACCCACCCTGGTGCACAGCCCAATTGCAGAGTCACCAGTAGTGTGGGGCTCCTTTTCATGAGGTTATCTTTGGGTGGTTCACCATCCATTCATGTAATGATCAGGGGAGACTGGCTCTTGGAGGCCTTGAGCTCTTGCCCAGTTCACACCCCATGCTAGAGTCGGGCAGCACATGTGCATCTGTGTTAGCTTCAGAAATGACTTCCCCATATGTGCACCAGGCATGAGATTTGAAGTCCAGTAGGCCCATGCCTCCTTTGTTCTTTGGTTTTGACAGGGCTTCCAGTGGAATTGGTGCCACCTTTGCCTTGAACCACAGGAAAGTTGGAGCATTGACCTGATTTTCTTCTCTAGGTTCAGGCTCATTGGCAGCACATGAGCAACATACCATAGCTTTGAGAAGATGAAGACATTTATCACCTGCACTTTTTCCTTGAGGCATAGTCTGGCACCTTTCCAGCATGACATTCAGAATGATAAGCTTGTTAATACTTCTTGTTTGGTCTCCAATACAGCTGGTCCCTTGTCATTGAAGAGTATCCCAAGGTATCAGACTGTCTGGGAGCTCATAATTGGTGTTGTGTCAGTTGGCAGGCTGAAGTTTGGGTTGCTGACCCTCATCACTGAGGTTTTTGCTAAATTTATTTTTGCATTCAATGCAAGCTGGTAAAGGTTTAATAGATCCTCAGCGCCCTGGAGGTCAGTCAAGGAGCTTATTCCTACAACTGTATCATCCTGCAAATGCTAGCATCTTCAGTGGCATTTGGTTAGGGTGGACTAAACCTGAAGCTTTGTGTCTGCTGCCACTAGTAGAATGTTAGCTACAAAGTTGAAGAGTATTGGTGACATGGGGTCTCCTTGGCGGAGACCTTGCCTGACAGAGATTTCATTGGTTGTGCCATCTGCAACCATAACCTTTGTTACCAGACCTGAGTATAGCATCATTATCCATGTCCAAAATGTGTCAGGGATACTGACCACCTTCAGTGATCCTTGTTTGATGCCCCTCATATCCTGGAGTATGCTCTGGACTGAACCTATGCTGTCCCATATACTACAGCCTTTAATGAAACTGTGTTGGGCCCTATGGAGCATGCGTGGTGCTGTTGCCATCAGCTGATTAGATAGTATGCATGTGAGCAGTTTATAATTGGCATTTGATAGCGCAATCAGGTGCCAGTTCAAAGTTGGCATTTGAGGCCTTTTTTGTACAGAAGTACAATTCAGGTCTCATGTCCTCCCAGAACTTGTTTGCCATGGGTCAAACAGTGGTTAAAGAGGGCTTTGAGCTCTGGCTATGCAGGTCTCAGAATATGCTGTATATTTCTGCACACATATTGTTGGGGCCTGGTGCTTTCATTCTTGGTGACTCCTTTAGTGCCCTCTTAACTTCATCAATAGAGATTTCAGTGGATAGCTTGGTGACATCTTCCAGCGTACAGCCTCCCAGTGCCAGCTTGGCCAGGTCAATAAGGGTTTTTGTCACCAATTTGCTCATTTCTTGCTGTCAGAAGAGATTGCCATAAAAAAGCTCAACTTCACGCTTGATCATTTCAGGGTCTGTTGATACTGCCCCATCCGCTGTCTCCACTTCCCATACCCTAGCCTTAGTTTAGACTTCCTTGAGGTGTTTAAGGCCCTCTTTGGTCATCATCCCCGCTAAGCTCTGATATTGGTAAGTTGCATTGGTTCATCTCTCTGAGTCTTGTTTCATCATTATAGCCCAATATTTTTTGTGCGTTGTTTGGTACTCACTCCACCAGTCCTCGCTGTCCAGTGGGTGAGCCTCAGGCTTTCTAATTTAGACTTCAGTTGCTTCACAGTGGCTGTTCACTTGTAGGAGGTCACTTTTTCAAACTTCATACTATCATGTTTCATCTTCATTTTGATCCAGGTCCATCTTTCTAGTGGGTCTAGCTTTGGGCAGTTGTCCAGATGTGCTATTAGCTGATCCAGTCCCACATCTACCATTCAGTGCCAATCCCCATTCCTCAATGTGGCTGGTGCCAATTGCCACTTGTGGTTCCTCAGAGGTTTGTTCAAGGTTGATCTCCACCCTGGATGACCATGTGGTCACTTTCAGCATTTATGCTAACCTTGCTGTTGGATGTCATTGGCCTGAGGTCCAATGATATGAGGATGTAGTCTAACCATGATCCTGACAGTGGGGATCCAGCGGCATTGTATGTCCACCGCATTAGATTGGCTGGGTCATCATCCTCTTCATCAATTGTTAGGCACATCCCCAATTTAACTAGGTAATCAAGCATCTCATCAGCTTTACTGTTGGGGCGTTCTCTCATTGGGTATGTATCCTGACTCACATTCATCCAGCAGTTCAGGTCACCTGCTATTATGGTCATCACTTTGGATGGCACTTCCACTAAGAAATCCAAAAAATATGGTTTTTGTGGAGCTTTGGTGGGGCATAGACTGCTACCACCCGTATGCTCCTGCCAGTTTCTCTGTTTGTAGCCATTGCTATCAAGATCCTACTGGCGTGAGTTTCTTCTACAAATTCCAGGTCTATTTTCTTGTCCATTGTGACTATTGCCATGTGGTCCATCCATAGGGCTTGGTAGCCTATCTGGTGGGACCATGGATGGTTTTTTGCATCACAGTTTGAGCTTGGCACCATTTCTTTTTGGTTACCAGCTTGTGTTTCTGAAATAAAAATTAGGTCAATATTATTATTAGTTTTTAAATGGTGCATTTTCCTCCTCCTCATTTGTATGCTTGCCATCCCCTGAGCATTTGTAGTTGCTATCCTCATTTCTGGCTGCCTGACCCATGGGTATGAGGTTTAGCATTGTCCAGGTTGTGAATTGAGTCATGTACAGAGGTCAGGTTGGTCATTGGTGGTGGTGTCAATGGTTGGTGGGGTGTGATATTCAGTTTTGGGGTCAGTTGGTTGGGACTGGGATTATGTTCCCTGGGCATCTTGTGCACTGGGAATTTCAGTCACCATCCCCATCTCCCTGTTGATGGTTAATGGGGATGGTTTTATGATTGGGTCCAGGTGCCCCTTGTTTTCTTTGGGTGGACTGGCAGATTTGCCTTCATCCATCAGCCAGATTTGCACCCCTTCATTCAATTTATCAGCAGAACTCAATTTTTTAGTTGACAATTGCCCAGCCAATTTTGTCAATCTCAATTTTTCTGCAAATTTTTCTCCAGTCACCTCAGACTCATATGCCAATGACTTCCAATTCATTTTTTATTCCCTTTCATCTTGTCAGGCTTCAATTTTGACTTGTTGGAATCCTGTGGCCACCTGTGCTTGGAAGACTTCTTTGGGTTCACCTTCTGCCATCTCTCCTCCTCCCAGACCATCCATTCTGCTTGGGTTGGACGTTTCTCTGCTGGTCCTGGGCTGGTTCCCTCATCCATTGCATAAGATTTGGGGTTCAGATTTATAAATGGTTTGTCATCTGCTTCAGGTCATTTTGCCATTTCCTGTTCCCATGCCTCTCTGTGTGCCAGGTCTAATTCTTGTCATTGGCATTTCATATGCTACCTCCATTAAGTTTTGTGGGATCCATTCTCTGGCTTTTGGGTGGAGGAAGGTCTTGGTGCCCACCTTGGTAATTCCCCCATGGGGTCATATTTGTACTCCCTGAGTAGTTTTACCTTTACAATGGTGGCATTGAACCATAGTGTGGCTGGTCTGATAGCAGAACTGGCACACTTGTTTGACATCCTCCTGTTTGACATACACTACCCTATCAAGGCCAGGCAGGTGGATGAATCTGGGTAGAGCAATCTTATTCAGTTTCATCCAGGGGGCTGGTTCATACAGCGCTTCCACTGTCTGAGGGTGGAGGCACTTTGTGATGTAATCTCCACCAGCTTGGCAGAATTCATGTACTTCCCCATAGTATGACAACCCAGTCCAGATCACTTCATGCACCCACTCCCATTTGCGGTCAGTGGGGAGGTTCTGGAAGGTAACCCACCTTGCCGTTTGGTTGGCATATCTGGTCAGCTCCATTTGCAGATAAATCCCCTTGTACTTGATGCCAATTTTGAGGAGCTTCTTGTGGTCCAACTCACCTGGGATTGCTATATCTATATAGCCCCATTTGGGGACCCAGTGATGATCAAAGTCCCCTCCAGCTAGGACTTCATCTAGTTCCTGGTAAATTGACAGAATTAAATTGGACCATTCTTCCTCCTCCACTAGTTGTAGGTGGACTCAGATAGCATCTTTAAGGTATGATTTTGGTGCCTGGCAATCTGTAAAGCCCCCACTGATCAATTGACAGATGTATTTGATGTGGCTCCCTGCTCCATTCCAGGTGTTGTCCTCAGTATGTGCCTGCCGCTGCGCTGTACAATTTTGATTTTGCGCTTGGTTTGGGTACATTGGCGGGGGTCTTTCCTTTCAGAATCCAACTTACTGATTCATTGAGGCTGAAACCCCAGCTGAGGAATGCTTCAAGTTGGTGACTGTTGATACCATGGTGGTTAATACTTTTAGCCATTTGTGCTCCTGATCTCCAGGCTCTGCCACTCTAGGGCATCCGCTGGTGAGAACCCCAGTTGGTACCATTTGAGAGCAGATTCTGGGCTGCACGTTGGGTGGAGGTATTGTTGGAGGACCTCCAGCATAATTGAGCTACGCTGACACCAGTCCCTTACAGTAATGCTGTTCCAGCCCCCATCTGTGAATACTCATGCCATGTCCTGCTGGAACCCCCGCTTCACACCATTGAAATGCTTCTGAGGGGGTGAAGCCTTTGGCGGCATATGGGGCAGCTATCATCAGTTCTGGGAAGGATTGCTTCCAATCCCAGATAGTTTTGATGCAGATCCCCACTTTGAGCCATTCTCAGCCCAAGTCTGGGGTTGTGACCCCTTTCATTGCTGTTGCTGCCTGTGGCGAGATCTTGTGCTCCATCCATGGTTGGGCTGATTGGGGGGTGAACCCTGCCACATCCCAGTCTGCAGCCTCAGCGAGTGTTGCAGCATCATGCACCAGATTTTCCACTTTGTGATCAGGAATGGGTGGCCTCTGAGGGTTTTGTGAATCAGTTTGGTCACCCCCAGTTCTGCCCATTCATGCACTAGGTCCATACTGGCCCCCGCTCAGAACCAGTATTTCATCTCCATTGGTGTGAATCTGTTGGCAGACCAGTTGATGGCCTCTTCCAGTGACCAATCCTGAAAGGGTCCCCATTCCACTGCCTTTTCCTTTGTCCAGCCCGCTTTCATCAGGTCTGATGTGGTGGCAGGTGGAATATGGGTATATGACCAGTGTAAGGCCTCAGTTGCCTTGAACCTGGCTGCAATCCATGGTAGTGCTTCCTCTGGGAGAAGGTAGTGTTGTACCATTCCAGCGCCATGTCCACCAGAATGGAGTGTCTGGCCCATTTGAGGGCTGTAGATGCATTCAGGAAATGTCTAGTGTATTTGGCTAAATTTGTTGGGTTGAGGCCCAAGCTCCTGATGGCTTGGGCATAATGTGCCATAATGCCTGCCTTGTTGTATTCCATCACATTTAATAGGTTGATGCCAGCCTCCATCCAGGCTTTTGCATCCACCAGTTTTAAATCTTTGTGGATGGTGGCCTCTATCACCTTGTAGTCCATGGGGATTTTCATCCACTCCAGGGCATCTTCAGTTCAAACTTGGGATGCCTTAAATTGTACTGCCATATTGATTGAGATTTGGGTGTGAGCCAGCATTTGGCTGCTCTGGCAGAAAATTTATGGTCACGCCATATAGCTGCTATGGCTGGCTTGATTCCTTTAGAGACCCACTGAGTTGCCATAGAGTATGGAAACTGGAGAGCCTCCCATTGTTTGACCTTGTGGGTGGACATGCCTTGACATCTAACATGTCCAACTGGATTGGTGTAAATTTAACTGGGGCCCTGGCCATCAACTTGACTGCTGTCAGGGTTTCCACCCCTTCCAGTAATACTTTAAGTTTTTTTGCTGATCCCTCTCAGGTGTCTGATCCCTCAGATTCAGTCCCCAATATAGAGTCACCCCCACTTTGGTTGGTCCTCAATGGATCAGCTTGGTTCAGTGATTGGATATTCAGGATCAGCCATCAATACATTGTTGAGCTATGGCCCCCTGTCAGAATGCCTTCATTGGGGATTGCACTCTTGATTGTGTATTGGGCATTCCACCCAATGAGTTACTCATGCTACTGAATCAATTTTGTTCAGGGACCATTTGCCCCCCCAACTGGGTTGTTTTGGGATTGGCATCCAACTTGTTCTTTGCCCAAATACCCTGAGCTGATTTGGTAAGTTTCTCCATGTCAGAAGAAAGCTTTTTATTGTTTGATTCCATTGGTCTGAATCACCAATTTTTGTTATTTGAATCTGAGTCAGTTTCAGATCCTACCAATACCTCATCCAGGTTTTTTGCATTATTGGCAAGAATTTTCTCACCCTGTGAGGCCCCAGTCCCCCTGCTGATTGAGGTTCATTGGGGAATATTCCCAACTCTGCTGTTCTCAGCATTCAGCCTCTCTCCCAGAAGGTTGCGCTTGTCATCAGGGTGTCAGTGGGCATCAATCCTAGGGAGTTGACCCCATCATTTGTGCTATTTGTTAGGGCTCTGTGACCCATTGACATGTTTGTTCATTTTGTTGTCATTTGTGTCACCAGTTCATTACTTGGCGCATACATGGTGGAATGCCCAGCCCCATTTCTAGTCATGTCAGGGCTTGGGCCAGTGGGAAGGTCAGCAGATGGTTCATCCATCTCAGCGACCTTGGTATTATTCTTAGTAAAACTCACTATCAGCGTGGGCAAGTCATCCATTTCTATGTGCTGTGCACAGATGGGTGGCTAGACTTCCCTACGCTTGGTTGGTTGGCCTTTGTTCACTGCTCTATAAAATTGCAGTGTGTTATGGCAGTTGATTGCTCTCTCAATTCTTGTTCAATTCACTTTTTGTTATAAAAAGTGATATTTGTGAGAGAGAGGATGAGCTGATTATGCTAGAGGAGGTATTTTTAAAATCAATTGGACTTTTGATTCAAAGTTTTGATTTAAATTAACTTACTAATTAGCCAAATGACCACTAACCACTTAACAAAACCATATAAAATATCAAATCAGCTGAATATCAAACTGCTCAGCTGTAACAATATAGCAAATACCATCAAAGTATATATAGGATTTTCACTTGTTACATATAAAACTTTTTATTTTACTATTAAAATAATATTTTTTAAAATTCATAAACCTTCTCAGGCATGCACACAACAACTCACCAAAGTTTCATCACAATTGGATGAATGGTATAGGAATGCATTTGGGACATACATACACACAGACAGACAGACATTCATTTTTATATATATAGATAGATAAATAATTCTTGCTACTAGAACTTATACTCTAAGTCTAAGTATTTATCCTATATAAAGGCTCCTTTGCCTATAGATCTTTTTTTCTAATATTTGCCTATCGTTGACAAAAATATTCATAGGCTTTGTAAGCTTCTTATGATGATAACTTTGATTCGCATTAACACTTTTTCGAACCCTTATTTAAGGTTTATAGTTTACTAGCCGATTTACCTGTGCTTCGCTACGGTGTCTATAAAATTTCATTTTTTCAATTTATTAATTTAGATTTTATATTATAGATAAACAAAACTACTCCAGCCAAATCTAATTGCTCAATCGAATCAACCAAAAACCACCAACTACTCAGGTAAACCTAACTGAACTTATCAAAACAACCAATAACTAATCGCCCCTCAAAGCTAAACTGTGTCCTATCGATTCGAACAAAAGCCATCAACCACTCGGCCAAACAAAAAAATCTATCGAATCAATCAAATAACACCAAACTGCTACCCGAAACATCTCTATATACTTAAAATCATTGATATGTGACATATCTTCCAAACTACTAAATCAACTACTTAACTTGCCAAAAGTATTTTATTAATTAGGTGAAAAAATTAGGTAGGTTTTTAAAATATATAAACCTAACATCCAGATACCCATGCTTCGTTACGGTATTTAGCTTATCAGATGATAAGCTCACATTGTAGCCTATAGGCTGTGCCAGCACTACTCTCGAGCCACTCAGACTAACAGCTCCACTGTTGCTCTCGTGGCTGGTGAGTTGATTATCCTAACTATTTAATCTACTTAAACTTTAATACTGACTTTTGTTGAGTTTCAGGTGAGCAATTTGGTGAATTATTCAATAATATTTGTCAATTCTCACCCACCCACCCAAATAGATTGAACCCATCAGGCTTGATAATTTCTGATGCGATCTTATTTGCCAATTCTCACCCACTCACCCAAATAGATTGAACCTATCAGGCTCGAAGGTTTCAGATGTCAGTCAGTCAGTGAAATTATTTTATTAAGTAGATGAGATCAAACTTTTTGATTAGAAAAGCTATCAATAGGTATACTTTACCCAACTAGGTTATCCATCAGAGAATTAACACTTTAACCATGTATAGTTGTGTACACCTGTAACCACAAGCTAAGGTAGTATAAAAATGCTGTAACAGGTTCAAAACCTGTTATGGCTAGTATAAATATAATTTCCTCCATTCCTCTTTTTTTTAGTACTAGATGGTCCCACATTCCTCTTTTGTATTATTTAATAATAATATGGAGTTAAAAAAAAGAATATTTGGGATATTATCATTATCATGCAGGGTGGTTCCTGCTACTGCTGAATCTTTTAAAATAAAATAGAGAATTAGCTCTTTGGCAAATAAATTAATAAAAAGATATCTGAGCTAAATTAGCCTGAGTCAAATCATGAACTTTCTTTAGCTATCCTTATATATGAGAAATGCATAGCTTAATAATTTATCTATAAAACTAAAATGTTGGTAGTATACTTTCTCTACCAGTTTAGCCCTACCCAATTGCTAAGTAATAAAAATATTAATTACTGGAGTATAGAAGTAAATAGATTTTAAAGCTTATTTCATCTAACTAAAAAGTACTATTCCCAGGCTATAAAATAGTTGGGAAGCCTAACTGGGGTTTACTATATATTTTAGTATAATTGGCTTAAAGATCGTTTAGCTTAATTCAGATTTATTATTTATATGAAGGTACCATTCACATAAATTGCATGAGTTATTTATTTGAACTCGAATTGAAATCTGTTACTCGATCTCAAACTTTTACTCAACTTGGCTTACAATCAGGACCCTTTTTGAGAGCAAAAATCAATGGTACCCAAGTAGATGAAAATCCTAGCTTAATACCTTCTTGATTACAAATTAAAGGTAACAGAATGGTTTTACCATAAACGTTTAGAATATTATCACCACAAGTTATAATTTTTATTAGTGGGCTAAAAATTATTGGAGCTCACCAGGTTTGATCTGATTGAAAACACCATCTAGTTTTTATTAGCTTTATAGATAATCTGAGTAAAATGGGTTTGCTAACTAATGCAAAGTTCCTATATAAGTTAGTTATTCAAGGAACCAAGTTGGTTGAAAACTCTGATGCGGTTTATTTTACCTTTTCCATATTTCCACTCCTTCTCAACTTTTAACCTTTCAGTAATTATCATTAATACCGTTATAAAAGTTGTACCATATCACTTTTTTGCTCACTTTCAGGCATATCTTTTGTACACTTTCTTTATACAGTTTTTGTTTTTTATGAACTGCGAGAGGGTATAGGCTAGTTTCTCCCAAAGTAGCCACCTTGTAGTTGCTCTTATAAGTTTGGGCTATTAAAATGGTGCTCGATTCTTTTGCTTTATTAATTTTGGTGCATTTCATCAGGGGTTCATCTTATTCAAATGCTTTACGAATAAGTTCTAAAAGATAATATACATTCATATATGCGAATCATAGAAGCTAAGCTATGGTTAGCTAAAGTTGAGTTGGCATCTTTTTTTGCTCATTTTTAACCTTCTAAAATATTTTATTCTGCAAATATTTCAAGCCTCATTTTGTTCGGTTGACTTCGAATATTAACTGCCTTCTTAATTTAAAATGTTTTTACCCTTTATAGAGTATGTCACGGGCGAACTAGATGGTTTTTACGTTTAGATCAAATAACCATGTTAGAGTGTCTATACTCTGTCTTTGGCACTTATACGCGTGGATAATTGGCGAGCAATTTTTGGGTTCTATGTTTCCAATAAAGTAAAGATGTTTTATTGGGTGGTTTTGATGCGGTAGTTTCCCGCCTACTTCAGCTGCTAATAAGCCCATTATTGTGCTTTTGCTCTACGAATTTTGTTAAATTTTATAAAAATATACCTAAGGATATATAGTGTAAGGGATAAAGGTGTGGATTCGATTTGTGTAAAGTTTTCCGGTCAAGGGCTTTTTAGTCATGATAAGCTGCGTTGACTTTTGAATAATTGAGATACTAAAAGGCTTGTTTTATAATTAAGCAAATAATTTAGTGATACCCGAGCTATAGCTATAAGCCATGTCTGATTGGGGTAAGCAGAATGAGGTGGGGATGGCATTAAGTAAAGTATTTAGATGCAAGTGATTCCGAGCCCGTAGCTGTTGCACCGACGAGAAAGCTGTGGGACGATGAGGATGCCAACGAGAATATTAAAGTGGGCTTTACCTTGATTGACCACTAACGATGCTCAGGAGTCCTGGGAAGACTCCGAAGATGATAAACCCAAAGTCGTAGCACCCAAGAAAAAGGTTCCGCTCGCGCAAAAGATTGCTGAGCGCGAGGCAAGGGATAAAGAAGAAAAGGCAAAGCGAGCGCTTGAAGCCGTAAGTTAATTTGATAGCTAAGTTGTTAATTAGCTTAGAAAAGTGACAAAGATTTGACCCCTCAAGAATTAAAGGAGCGGCGGGAAGCCCAAAGGAGGCTCCAGGAGGAAGCCGATCTTCAAAACGCGGCAGATTTGTTTGGTTGTGTTGCCATTAAAGGTTTATTCGGCCTTTGCTCTGACGCTAAAGCCTCTAGATACTGATCTGGAGCATATGAAAGGGGATTCCTCTATTGAACAGAAGCTAAAATTGATGGGTGAAAAGGGCCTCAAGACCAAAGAAGACCTTGAAAAGTATGGGGCATTGGTTGGCGAAATGCTTTTAAAGCATAAGGTATGTGGGGCAGTAGTGTAGCTTAATTTCTAGGCCAACCGCCAGTACCATGTCCTTGTAGATTCTCTTATCAAGGATATAACAGAGCCCCTCAAAGATGTGGAGCTGCGTAAATTATCTTCCTCTTTATCCGCTGCCGCGAATGAAAAGCAGCGGGCTGCCAAGGCCTCCCTGAAGGGCAAAGCCAAAGGTAGAGTATGCTGATCATCTTTTAATGCCAAGGTAGCTAAAAAGTCCAACGTTCGTGTTGATGTTGATATTGTCAGTACTGCTTCAGCTGCCAAGGCTGGCATCTTTGATGACGATGAGGAATTCGACGATTTCATGTAATATTCTATGGTTGGGTTGGCCCTACCGTTGCTTGCCACCTAAAGCGCCAGCTGATCTGGCTTGAATGTTGCGTCGCTTCTCTAATGCAAATATAGAGTTGAACTTGTTTTATATACAACCTTGTTATTTTATTCATTTCTAAGATTCTCTAGAGCTGATGGCCACAGTTTGGTTTTTGACTCTTGATGGGTGGCTTCTATATGACAATTTGATTTGCATCATGCCGGACGTTTTACTTGCGGGTGTATGATTTAAGATACTTTTAGTCCTTTCCTATTAGGCAGAGTGAGTAGAAGTGTCATCTAAGCTTTTACAAGCAGCAAATTGACATCCCAATTAGAAGGCAATAATTAGGTTGAACATCAGCCTCTAGGGTTCCAGCTTTTTTGTATTTGCACTATATAGATTTTTACTCTACCAATCCAATCGCATACAAAATCTGTTGCCTTTTAAGTTGGTCTAACAATTTTGAATGATTTGATGTTGAATCAGATTAACCTCTAACCCCAAATTTCAAAACAGGCAAGCCAATTGCCTTTTTAAATAGTTGGCATAAGGCTTTACCTTTTCAAGCTAATTTATGGTTGCAGATAGGTTGATATAGAATCAAAGTTTTTAAAAAAATATTAGGAGATAAAAGATCAATCCAATTTATCAAACTTTTAAAAATGAAGCTGCTTATCTAAGGCACCAGTTTATAGGATTAAGCTGAAAGCCAACTTGATGTTTTGAACCCCTTGTAGATACAAATTAGAGGTTGTCAACCCCTGTAATGGAGATTGATAAGGCATATTTCATCTTGAAAATAGCAGGCTTGAAGGGTGTTGTACAAATTGTTGGCTTGACTTTAATCTTTGGACCTCTCACCTCCAAATCTCTCCAAAGATCAATTATAAATTAGGCAACCATGTAAAATAGTTGCATGTGTGTAAAAACATCAATCCTCCACCCAAACTCCTTGCTCACTTCCAGGATTGTCATGCAAAGTTCCTCATGGCCTTATGAGTTCCATCCCAAAGATTAATCCCTTTATACCTGTTGTACTCATTAAACCCATTCTACCCATTGCACACATTGTCATTTGCACTCACAAAATTAGGACCTCATTATCTAAAGGCTGTGCAGTTGACTAAAATAGTTTTTAGTTCTATTTCAAGAAAGTACCACCGTTTGCCCAAATCTAGCTTGTTATCATTCATAAGTCACTGCTGGCATACAAATATCTATACCTGAGCCAAGAGAAAAGTTACTGTGCAGTCCTTCTATATGATCTTTGGAAGTTCAGGACCTTGTTAGAAGACTTTAGCCCTGTGGTCAAAGTAAGATTGAGAGTTCCATCAAAGAACTTGACCTATGCAGCCATGTGCATGCACTGTGAAAAACATGGTATGCTCACTACAGGGGTCCACTTGAAATTAATTCCAAAATATTATATATAGCAACATGGAGCATAAAAAGAGAATAAAGTGAAATAATCACTCTATTGTATTTGTCAGTCTAATAGGATTGGGGTGAGCCAAGGGAAAACTGGACCATTGGCTCAGGAGTCTAAACACTCCCAACAGTGGCTCCAGGCTGCAGGGTTGATGCTTCGCCTTTAAGGTTTGGTGCAGCAGATGGGGGAGGGTTTTGAGTGTTCTTCCAGAACGGAAGTAAGGGTGGTGTGTTATCAATGTTGCTTGAGCTGCTACACTTTGAGATGCACTAGTAGTTTAACCATATTTTCTCCTATAATCTTGGGTTGCACAACATGATATTTTTTAGTTTATTATTGATAAACTGGAAAATTTAGCATAAATTAAAAGGGAAACTGATTTTATTAACGGTAACCCAACCCCCTACCATCAACAAGGTTTGGGTTTTAAGTTGGGCTGGGGAGGGGGATTGTTAAGCTGCAAACATCAAACTTGATTGTTATTTTAATTTGGTTATAACAAGAATCATTGCTTTTGATTTTCCCTAGTAGCAACATCATCTGATACCCCTGCACTAACCTTGGGCTGTTTTTAAGTTCCAAAGGTCCAGATCTGCTTTGACAGTTTTGGAATTCGGTGACAGGTTTGATCCCCATTTCCACCCTCATTTCCCAACCTTTTCCCAACTTTGACTTTTTTTGATGAATTGTTTTCACCTGGGGTTGCCTCAGATGTCAGATTTTTACATCCATGAGGGCTCCTGGTTGAGCCACCTGTGGGGGATAGAGAAGGGAGTTGTGGCGTCAAGCTTGCTAACACTATCTTAGCCTACACAGAGTTCTGATTTTCCCTAGATAAAACTCTTAAGATTTAGATACTAGGATAGTTTGGGCTTGGGGTACATTAGGGGAAGGAGCCTGGAAGGCAGGGAGGAACAGCCGCCACCCATCTCTCAGCTAGGGTATGCCTTAGGTCAGAAATTAGGGTGAGAGGCAGGTCTTTGAGTTTTGTACCCTTTTTTCCTAAAAGGGTGAGTAAACCTGTCCAGTTTGATAGTTGGAGCCAAGGGCCTTACACAATCTGCTTAGTCCTTCTCAGTTAGCTAAAGCTAAGATTAGGCTGTGTTACATGACTAAGTTTAAAAGAGTTGACTCTTACACACTCACCACTAAAATTTAACATATTGGCTAAATGACATTGTGCAGATTCTAATGTTTTAGCCATGATAATGTCAACCTTGTTTCAGCTCTACCTTACCAGCAACATAATCAAGAACAATTTTATATCAGTATGAATGATATTTCACCATTAACCACATTCAGATATTGTCCTTCCTCACTAGCATTAATTATCTTGGAAAGTCTATTATTGGGTACCTTTAACCTTCTAAACACAATTTCCAGATGACTATCATCTTGCACCATGCATTAGTAGTATAAGTGTTAAACCAAAACTGACAGCATGCAAATGCTATAAAGTTCTTGTACAAAATTCTGGAGATTAACTTTTAAGGCTTGCAACAAGTGGTAGATACCAATCACAAACTCAGTCTAAAAATCATAATAACTAGATGATCTAAACAACCTGATAGATTGTAACAGATAGAACTCAATTACCAAGCAATGAATAAAGGAGGAGTCACAGCTTAATGCTGCAAGGAGTAAACCAGTTCTAAACTGAAGCCAGAAAGGCTATTGATGGCACACTTTCTGAAGTTTGATAGACCAATCTGTGGAGAAGCTCAGCCAAAACACCCAGAAAGATAAGCAATTAGCTGCTCAACATATCAACAGCACCGGTGAGACTAATAACACCCTCAAGTAAGAATTAATACACCTTTGATGCCAGTAGAATTTAATGAATCAATACACTGTGACCTTAAAGGACAACTGTGTCTCCATTTATACTAATTTAGGGGATGTACTATGAGAAAACAATGATCTTTTCCAAAGTACACAATAATTGTGAGATGTTACCAAGGATCAAAATGTTGATATTGATAGATTGGGATATTCAATAGATGAACTTAATTGAAGTGGCAGCATTCAAGCTATTTCAGAAAGCAATTGGGATGCAAATAATAGGATAAACTGGCATGGGAGCGACACATTGAGGCATACCTCATTGATGATCGCTGTCAATGTAATCAAAGGGCCTCATCTAGAGGAAGAACTGAGATATTTGATGATGAACCTTATAGAAAAAGACAATCTACAAAACGCGCAGCCATCCTCAACCATCCATGCCTGTGACGTTGCTAGATTTACAC
Organism: Massospora cicadina; assembly: GCA_022478985.1. Classification (NCBI taxonomy): domain Eukaryota; kingdom Fungi; phylum Entomophthoromycota; class Entomophthoromycetes; order Entomophthorales; family Entomophthoraceae; genus Massospora; species Massospora cicadina. Next base: position 17,484 of record JAKSZP010012357.1, read on the forward strand.
TATTCACAGAAAATCCTGCTCAATATCAAGGTTGCTATGGTGGACCCAACACCAGACCTGATGTGGGAATATCTCAAACTGCTTTTGAAGCCTCATCTTCCAGAGCAACATTTTAAAGCTTCTAGCGCATCAACCCAGTTAGCCTCCCCAAGTTAACTGGCACAGAGATTTACAATTGCTTCTAAACTTAATAAAAATGACCATGTATGGGGCAATGATTTTTAAGGGCTACTACTATGATAAACTGCTTGGATGACCAGAGCCATGACCTGATTATGCCATACTTACTGGAGGATAATTAGAGTTGTGCAGATGTAATTAGGGCTGTGTTGTAAAGTTCAGTAGTCCCAAGAAAATGGCCACCTGGAAGGCTTAATTTATGGATACCCAATTCTAAAAGAACAAAACCATCACTGAGTTTACTGACCGGTGTTATCATGAGGCCCATGCCCTGTTAGGAGAAAAGGCAATGTCAGAATTTGATGTGAAGATTGATCTTCAAATGATACTCAGGACTATCTTAAGTTGCACCACAACTTGTTACCTGCCTTAATAAAAGATTTAGACACCCCAGCCATGATTACTTGTTATGATATGAGATCATTTTTAGGCTGCCTAAAATTAGAGACTTGTGAAAAGTTTCTAATAAACAACAAATTAACACTGATAACATGGCAGGAACTAGTTATCAATGGTATGGTGATAACATACCTTTTTGGGGAGTTTATGAGGTGACCTGCAGGATTGTGACTCCAAGGGCATCATGAAGCAAAATTCTAAAGAAGCACCAAACATATTTTATATTGCTTTGCCTGTAGATGATGAGGAACAGGGAAAGGCAACTAGCAATAGAGGTGGGATACTCTATTGTTGGATAGCTATATATCCCACTTTAAAGATGAGATTAAGGTGCTAACCTAGTACAATCCTTTTTCTTCTGACAAAGCCCCCTCCTGCAATGTACTAGCTGTAACTTGGTCTCTATGCTGAGCTTGAGAAGGAATGTCATGAACATTTCAAACTGTATGCTACTCAAATTGCAGAACAAGCTCATTTCAGGGGATACTGATAAATGATGACCTACATATTGAAAGGAATCAAGGTGGCCTTGCCTTTGGAGACCTTGAATCCCACTTTCCTGATGACGGAAAAAAGATTAAGACTATTCTTGATCAATTCAATACTCCCACCATCCTCAAAAATTGCAAAATTTAAACTACTCCTCTTATTGCAAGTAAATTTTTATACATGTCAAAAAAATTTGAGGTTTCAAAATAGTTAATAACGGTGCTCTGGTCAATGTAACCTGATTCAGTTTGTTAAGAAAAAAGATTGCTTCAGCGTGGCCCACTGCCAACATTATAGAAAAGCTGGCCTTAAAAGCACCATTAATAAAGGTGCATATAGATCTTTACCAAGATGGTTAGGTTCATTACAAGTCAGAACACCCACTATAGTGTTCCCTAGTATCAATTATCACATCTTAATTGGTACCAGTTTTATTATTTTTTATGGAAATGTCTTCAACTATTAGTATAATGTTTCTAAGATTCTTGATCAGATGTTTCTGTGAGGATTGTTAATTGCACTTGGATTTTCTAAGGTTGGAACCTAGGAAATTCATTATGCCAATGGTTTAATCCCACTACCTCTGACATGATTTAATTGTTGAGCTAATGATTCGGGATAATGATAATAAAATTAAGAATTATATTTTACCAAATTATTTTTTTTGGATTTTAGGATCCCAATTCCACCATCCAGTGAGTTTTTGGGATGCCAGAAATTCTCTAGGCTCCTACACCTAATATATTACCATTTTGTATAGCACTTGAGTGATAAATATCAGTTTGAGAATTTGTTCCCCTTTACTCACATGAAATAGTTGTTTGTTTTGTCTATAATAAAAGCCCATTTGCATTTGTCAGAACTCTCTCTTGGGAGTCACTTTTTAGATCTAATATCTAACATATTGGATTATGCAGTTGCATGTGGTAAAGAAACCAATTCCCAGAACACTGCAAATGTGGTATTCATTTACATGAATGAGTACAGCATTGCAGAAACCCATGGCCTCCAGAAACAAAGAATTAGTTGAGGCCTCCTAATAGGGAATCTTATAAGGTTTTTTAGGCTCAAGCGCAAAAATATAGCTATGGTGGTGGCTAGAAGTTGGCTTATGCATCTATTCAGTTTTTCCTCCCAGACCTGGCCCATCTTTCCCATTTGGGATTTATAAGCACCAACTTTTGCTCGTTTGAGTTTTCTTTCAGGTAACAGAGTCTGATGCATCATTTTTACCGCTGTATCTTGACCAGTTGGGGCATCTTTATGCGTTTAAATCATCCTATATGGATTCCAAGACACCTGAAATTGAATTACAAATTTATCTTTTCAGTATTGTTAGTGCCACAATTTTGGAATATTTAACACTTATCTATTTTACCAAATGATCAATACAAATCTCTTTTTGGTTTACTGTAAAAAAATGTAAACGGAAATCAAGTCCTTGAGAGCCTCATCCTGTAAAGTTGCCTTTACATTATTATAGGAAGACATGGTCCACTTACTAACTTCAACAATTTTAATCAATTTAAACTACACTGATGGGGTGGTCCTCAATCAGCATTATCAAGTCAAACATCATAGTCAGTACACTCCTCCAACGTTTCTGAAGGACAAGGTATTCCTTTATGAGCTTCTACAAGCTGTGAGCTATTTACCAGGGAAAAAGAGTTATAAACTCTGGGTTTTCTCTAAGGTTACTAAGATATTCTTAGGAGAGGTGTTCTATATGGTAAAGTTAGCAGATCAAGACCAATCCATCATCTGAGGTAATGACTCTAGCAACAAATAAATGTGTGTTATCCTGGCTACCTTAACTGCCCAAAGGTTACTTTGAAGAAAGGGCATAAAATTTATATGTACATCTAGTACTAATAGAAGAGGTTCATTCAATAAGAGACTTTGGAGAATTAACAGAGTTCGGCCTGCTCAATGCAACTCAAAATCTATGTACAATCATTTTTGCTAGATCATCTAGAGGGCTTATTGTAGGAAGAATAAGATTAAGATTTGGCTTCATTTAAGAAGTATGCTCAGATATCTACAACCAATGAATATGACCTAAGGTGCGCTAAAGGAATCCAAAAATTAAATTGACACTGGTGAATATAACTATATTTTCTCATCTCATAAGGTGTAGCAGGGACAACAATGGGGTTGTATGTAAAGAGCTCAATCAACTTTTGCTTTTAATAATAATTGTTTCATCTTGAGGCCCTTGGACCAGCCATGTACTTCTTGTTAAAAACGGATGGCTCCAACCAAGTACTAATTAATTATTGTTGACTAGATAAACATTACTAACTTTTTACCCTTTACTGCTTATAGATAACGCTCTTGATTAATAGGTACCAAGTATTTCACTACTTAGGACCTCATCAGCTGTTATTAGCATGTTGACATGATAAAAGAAAACAAGAAAGACGCGCCTTTATCAAGTTAAAGAGACTGCATCAAATAACTTGCATGCTTCAAGGTCTGTGCAACGCGCCCGTCACCTTTTAGAGATCCATGGACAATATCTTAGGAAACTTGAAATTGAGCTGCGTTTTAGAACATATTGATATCAACATGCTCTTGTGAACTTTTACACAGCATCTGGCCTACTTAGAGGATGTATTTAAGCGAATAGCCAAAGATTGTTTGAATAGTAAAACAGATGAGTGTCAACTTTTCTCTCTCGTTGCAATCACTTTTGCAACCCATTCAATTCAAGTCTGAATCTAGTTTGATAATCTCATAGAGGAGATTAGTCTGCGCCCATGTCAGGGAGCATTTGGGCAAGTAAGGTAAGAGGAGCAGGTGGGAGGCCCGCGGCCTCAAACGTTCAAAAACGCCTCAGAGAAACTGGCAGAATAAATTTTTTTTAAAAAACTGGAAGTTACTATTTCCCTGGAAATCCTCACTTGGCAAGCACGATGCAACCAGTACATCAATATGCCGCACTCCCAGCCACTTTCATTGGTGGAATATGGAGTCCAAGTGTTTCTGGACATCCAACAAATGGCTTTATGGGAAAAATTTTGTGGGGATGGGCACACTTTTTTCCTGACCGCAGTGTACGTTGCATCTCACTCCATGTCATGTGGTTGGCTGGACCTAGGTTTTGAAAACAAAGAGGCAGCAGATGAGGCTGCTGCGGTGCACGTAGTGATCAACCTCCCCAAAGGGCAACTGGTCATCGAAACAAAATGCACTAGATGGACAAAATTCAACCAAATTTTCCTCACGTTTGACTTTTTGCCTACTATGGTAAAATGTGACATTTTGGAGCAACACCTGAAAGATGGTCTTGCCATCTACGGCGAAATACAATCTTTCAAAATGCAATGCTTTATGCTGATGCCACACCTGTGCACCAGCAAAGCCATCGCAGTTCTGACCCCAACTGAGGAGATTACAAAGGACCTAACCCAGATCCCGCACTCCACTTTTATTAATATTAAAGGGCATACCACCCACCCTTTCTGGGTAACCGTGGACAGCGCGCCCCCATCTGCACCCACTGTGATGTGTTCAGCCATAAGGCACATGCATGCCCCACCAATGAGGGCGTCACATTCCAAGAGCACCCCTCAGCAGCCCTGGCCAGCGGAGAGGCGCACTACAAACCAACTGTAAGCACCAAAGAGGCTTTCCCATGGGGAGCACAAGGTTGCTACCTACTGGTAAAGCCTATTTCCCGCAAGAGCGGAAGAAGGCCAAGCAGGCCTGCAGGGCTGCGGCCAAGGAAGTGGCCAAAGTCACCACTGCTATCCCATACTCCCAACACCAGGAGGACATCGAAACCTTTGCAGTGGAAGCAAATTGGGAATCCATCAACCAATCAGATTGGGAAGCCCATGCCAATTGGGCCACCCAATCTGAGGATCTGATGGGGGACTTGATCTCACCCAATTGTTGTAACCAAGCTCCAGTTGAAACTGACTTGGGGCCCATCCTACCTGAAAATTTTTTTTGACCCACTCAATGGTGCACCAAACTCATCTGCACCGCAAAAAATTCGTCCAATGTCGGGGAAACAAAAGTGAAGGCAAAAGCCAATGCAAACCTTTCTGCTAAAATCAACAAAACTACTGATAGCGTTGCTGCAAACACCTGCACTGCCATGAAGGCCCGTGGGGATCTAGAGGAGGCTAGTGGGCCCAGGTGCCCACCCCTTTCACACCTAAGGTGTGATGGGGGAAACCTTTACTTTAGGGATGTTGAATATCGCTGGACTCAAGGCCTCGCCATCCCAGGCTAGGAAACTGAGTTTTTTACAACAAAATTTACCCGTGGATATCCTGGCCATCCAGGAGTCCCACTGTCTGCGAGGTTCAAGGAGGCTTGGAAAACAATGCTCCTCCCATCCCTATCCTTTTGGTCAGAGCACTGTGGGGTGCTAATTCAGAAAAATAATTTTTTCAAATTTTTATTGTCAGAAACCTTCCTCAATGGCTGAGTCCTTGTTGTCACTTTCTTGTGGGCTGACGTGATACACGCTATCATCAACATCTATGCCCCAAATGGTGCATGAGAGCATCAGGAATTTTTCTCATCGGTCAAATCCCTCCTGCTACCCCCAGACCCTTTTGTAGTTGGCAACATGAACTGTTGGCTAAACACTCCAATGGACCGGTGGCCTTCCTCCTCCCACGCCCCCCAGGGCCACATTGAACTTTACGTTCTAAAGGCCACCCTTGGGGTAATGGATGAGCTGCTGCATCAAGCCCCGCTGCTTGAGAACATGATGCGCCCCCACATCCACAATGGCCAATTAAGGTCTATGTCCCGCATTGACCTTATCCTTACGCCAGCAAAATTTCAACCCCACATATCCCTCTTTAAAACAACAAATATAGAATTCTCCGACCATCAACTGGTCTCAATAACCTACCAACTACCTGTCACAGCTGCTAAGGCCCCACATTGGTGCAAAATCCGCCCCCCTGAGCTCGCATCACTAAGATTTTCCACGTGGGTGGAATCAGCAACTTTGGCAAAAGAGTTTGTTGCACCGTTTTGTGTGGACCCCATTTCCACATAGGCAACTTTCAAAGAAGACACCATCCGCCACTCTCGCCACCTCTCCTCCAGATGCTCATGAGCCACATTGGCTGTCATTTCGCGCACTCTGGCAGAGTTGGCACACCTGGAGTCCAACATCCCAGCTACAGAATACAGCTCTGCATGGGGCCAGAAGTGGGTGGAGGCAGCCGCCCACTTCAATGCGCTCAAAAGGCAACACAAACATCGGATTTGTGTTCAGTACAGGGCTAAATGCATCACAAAAGGCGACAAGTGCGCCACATATTTTTTAAAAAAATTTTCGCACCATGCCAGAGCGTGGCCTGCACACAGGTGCGAAGATTGGATGATTCCATTGCAAATACGCCAGCTGAAGTGGCAATTGAAACACAAAAGTATTACTATGAGTTGTACCAATCCTATCCAATTCAGCTGGCTGAAGTGGTGGAATTTCTTGACTGAGCCCACATCTGCACCATTTCCTGATACCCGGAAATAATGAATTTGATTACTCCAAACAAATTATGGACAGCCATTCGCGGTGCACCAAACCAAAAATGCCCAGGCCCGGATGGCATTCCATATGAATTCTACAAAAAAGTGCTTCAAATATATTTCCCCACTACTGTTGGCCTCACTTAACCAGAGCCTTTTAGAAACGTGCCTCCTGCCAGGAGGACAAGAGGCCTTCACCATCACACTCTTCAAGAAAGGGGACAAGCTAGACTTAGCCAACTGGTGCCCCATTTCTTTAACTAACACAGATACAAAATTTTTAATAAAAATCATGGCTAACTGTTTAGGGATTGTAGCATCTGCCACCATCTCCCCAGAACAATTCAGTTTCATACCCAGAAGGTCAATTTGGGACAACGTGCACTCTGTGGCCAACGCGTGCCAGTCCACAGCCTCTGGGGCACTTGCATTCTTGGACCAATAGAAGGCCTATGATAGAGTAAACTGGGAATACCTCAGAGCCTGCCTCCATCAATTCCGCTTACCCCCTCGCTTCATCAACTGGGTGATGCTGCTCACGGAATCTGCAACAATGGCAGTACGTGGCCCTGGCTTCCTAACGGAAGTAGTCCGCCCTCAAAGGGGCTTGCGACAAGGGGACCCCCTTAGCCCACTCTTATACAACTTCAGCCTTGACCCACTACTTCGAAATGTGAATGCCCAACTCACTGGGGTCCATGTGCCAGGCCAAGCCCCAGTCAAGATGATGGCATTTGCAGATGACTGTGTGGTTGGGGTGTCTAATAATAAAGATGCACGCGCACTTGAAGCTCTCATCCAGGAGTATTCCTGGGTAAGTAACGCTGCACTGAATGCCTCCAAAACTGAAATCATCCTCCTTGGTTGGTATCAAAACTGCTGGGCCCCTGCAACCAGTGCCAAGCCCAGCCCATCTGCTCACACACGCGCCCGCCCTCCCAGCTCACCCCACACTGCCCCACTGGTGCTCCCCTTTGTGCCACGCCCTACCATAGGGCCAGTCTGCCATCTGGGCGTGTGGGTGGAGGCAGGCAGATACTCATCATCAGTAATGGAGAGTCATATTCTAAACAACATGACGAAGCGCATCGCCTCCCTCAGAGCCCACCCTACTTCCCTTACTGGTAAGGTCATTTTGGCCAACTCTATGCTCCTCTCCAAAGTCTGGTTTGGAGCCCACGCCATCCCCTTCTCCCCAAGCTTCTTCAAATCCTTGCATGCCCTGCTGCAAGGATGGCTATGGTCAGGCCGCCCTCCACCAGTACAGTTAGAAGTCATGTTTGGCCCTCATCAGCATGGTGGCATGGGCCTGCTTGACTTCAGAGCCCATGCAGCCAAGATCTTGGGTACCTGGATTGCGGCCATCACCGCCCCTACACTCCCCTCCCAACACTGGTACCGCGCGGCCCGCTCCAACTTCTCCCGCGCCTTGGGCCTCAACAATCCATTAAACCCCCACTCCCTGATGAAATACCTAGCTTCACACCCATCGGCCACAGGTCCTCACGGTACTAAAACCCACTACAAACGAATCCTCCTCTCCATGCAGAGCGCTGAGTGGAGAATTCATATTAGTGGACATACAACCTGAAGAGGCCGCCCCTCACCTCAGTTCACACAAGAGGTACAGGGGCTACCCATCCATGATGGCATGATCCCCACACGGCCCCATGTCCTATCCAGGGTGAACTACCTGGACATGATGGACATCCCTTACTCCATTGAGACCCAAAAGACTATCTGGAAATATGCACACCATCCTCTGTTGCAGCCTCAAATCCGTTCCCATGTGTGGCGCCGCTTGAGGTGGGTGTACCATACAGCTGAGTGCTCTAACGCTTTACACTCATCCTGTGTCGTGTGTGGCCAGTATGGAATGCTGTTCCACCGCCTGGAGAAGTGTCCTACCTCTAAAGTGATATGGCGTGAAGTTCAACATCTGCTGGGCCAGGATCAAAAAATCCCTTCAGTCTGTCAAGAGATATGTTTGCTTTATCAATGGCCTCCCCCCTTCCACCCTCCCTCCGTGCTCTGGTGGTTGCAATCGCCATGTGGACTATCCACACGATTGTCTTGGATGCCATCGCAGGCTCCACCCCCACCCTCCCAGAAGCTGTCCACAGATTCCAGTCTCATTTGGTGGACCACTTTCAAGCGTGGATGTTTGGATACCTCCCACCGCGCCGCTGACAGATGGTATCCTCCTGGTTCCCAGTTTGGTTCATCAAATCAGATCCCTTCCTCCACACGTGTTCAATTGTGGCTACGGCCCCTTCACACGTTCCCTCCCCTTCCCCATAAGTGGCGTTCCCGCTGGCAACAAGAGATAGCATTGCTTCTCTGGGGTGCCTTCCCTGTTACTAAATGTTGTCTCAGTCAGGTCAATTTCAGAAGTGTCTGTCCCATGGTCAGCCTTCCCCACAATAAATTTTAAAAACAGGTGAGTGTCAATTTCTCAAGACATAAATAGAATGTATGGGTTACATTTTCAATACTCAAGGGATACGCCCTCAACTCAAAAAGTTTAATTCTGTTAAAAAGATATAAAAGCTCTGAGAACAAATGAATTGTGCAGATGTTTTTGGGAATGGTAAAATAAAACTGTTGGTTCATAAAAGTAAATGCTCAGCTAGCTGGGGCTACGTTATACTTACTAAGAAGCATAGTGGCGTTTAATGGTCTTCAGAAGTCAAGGACGCTTTCAACAGTTTAAAAGCAACTCTAACTAGGGCACTAGTGCTATGCTACAAAAATTTTTTACTGGACATTCATCGTTAAATTTTACGCTTCCTTGATGGCCATTTGAGTAGTGCTATCCCAATGTGATGAGCACAGGAGGGAACATCCAGTAGCTTATTGCAGCTACGCCCATACTAAGCAGTTGAGAAGCTATATAGTAATGGAACATGAATGTTTAGCCATTTTTTGCTTGCAAAATATTTCTCATTTATCTTCATAGGACTAAGTTTTAAGTCATCACAAATCACTTCTCTTAGTGGTGGCTGTACAACCTTAAGGCCTGTTGGAATCCTGACTATGGATATGCTTGCAGTGCTTTTTAGCACAGGTTTTAAACAATTCAGCAAAAATAAGTGTATTAAAAACTCGTAGTTTCTATCATACAATTAGGATTTTTACACCACTTATAAATAAAAAGGGGGATTTTTTAACAATAATGGTAAGTTGTTTTCATATGATTTTTTTTAGTTATCAGGAGGTATTAAAAGTGAACTTCATTAAGATCTCGCTGCTTAGCATTTAAAGCAACTTGAGGCTTGAAGTGAGATGGCTTCAAAAGTCATTATAGCTTTAAACCTAATTAGGAAATATGGATTTACAAATTTTTGGAGCTCTTAAAACTCACCTTGTATACACTCGATGACAGAAGTTGGGTGATGAGGTAAGATGAACCTGTGAGGCAAGAACTTAATATAAACCAATTATTTAAGGGGAAACATTGGCACCTGAGTGGACCCCCTCCAAGGCTATAAAAAGGGGGTGGTCTCCATGTAGGTGCTTGAATTAAATTGCAATTGGGATGGGGAGGACTCTCGGAGTAACTCCCCTTATTTTGCCGCAGGCTCAGCGTAGCCCTGCCCTTAACTATAGGGTTATTTGACTAAGGAGGGTGTTGGAAGTATTGCCTAGTTTGAGGGATTCCACATAGAATTGACCTGGGGTTTTTGGGGCAATTTTATCCTTATTAAAATTTAAAATACTATGATTATAAAATTGGACAGGTAATTGTCCAACTAGCACAAATTGAGTTAGCTTGGGAATGAACTCTCATCATGTGGACTATTTGCACCCAAAACATCCTTCTCCCTTAAGCAAGAAGTCAATTGTTCGAAATTACCCCCTTCAAGAATGTTGGGGGAAGTATTGGGGTGTAAGAAGAGTCCATGTACTCTGTATATGGTAATACATGTAGCCAAAGTCTTTATAGAATAATCATCACCTCTCTTGTAAGTGACAGTGAAAGGACCCTCCCAAATTGATCCAATCTTGCTACTATTAGGAGTGATGCGGTTATGGTAGTACAGGACTATGTCAGACACTTTGATTGACGGTAGGGGAACCTGAAGCTCATTGACAGCTTGTCCCTCTTTTGTAACCATTTTAGCTAAGTTTGTTATAGCCTCATATTAAAGCTGAATGATACATTGAGCCAATCTTCTCATAGCTTTCTCAGGTTCCTCAATTTTAGAGGAGAAAAGTGCTTTAGCTAAAAATGCAGGTATCCCTGGTTCCTGCCCATACAGAACACGGAATGGGTACTTTTTTAAGATTTAGTGATAAATAATCTGGTAGGTCATAAGAGCAATGAGGTGAAATTTGTCTTAATGAAGTGAATCATAAGAGGAAATTTTTGCAGGATTGAAACAAAGTTTCCATTCGCTCTCTCCACGGTCCCATTGGTAGAGGGATTATATAGAGCTGAGAAGAGTTGTTGGGCTCACATAGAGGTAGCTAGGATTTTGACTACTCTGGAAGGGAAGTTCTTACATTGTCACAGAGTAGTACTGGGACAGCCTTGACGAGTGAAAATGTTTTGATTCAAAAACGTTGCAGTGGCCTTGGCCATTTGGGCTGGGAGAGCCACGGCTTCAATTCACTTATTAAAAATGATCAATGCTGACTAGGATATCTCTGTTCCCACTGGTAGTCTGCGGAAGGGGAACCACCATGTCTAGGATGATGGTGTAAAAATTCACTCTTGATGGTTGTTATTGGCAAGCAACCCATTAACCTTTTTACTGCACATGTTTGGTTTCCTTGTGCACTTCGTTGCATTGTATAGAATGATTTATTAATCAATAATAGTATGGGGACCATTATCCATACTGAGTATGAATTATATTTCAGCCCAATGCTCAGCCAGTATTCCCAATTAAATACTTTGTGAAGTCATACTCATAGGGATTTGTTCCCTATGCTCTTGTCCACCCAATCTTCGCTGAGAGACCCTGGTGACAATCTCTTTTAGCCCACCACACAGTCAGAAGCTATCCCTAATTGTGGCTCCTTCTTCTCTAGATCCCCGCTTGGATCTTTACTCTTCTCCCTGAGAGTCTTCCAATTATTGCCCTCTGCAATAATATCCTTGATATAGAACAACACAATAGAAGCTGATAGTTTAACTATACACTGAATTGATAATGTAAATACTTGTAATCTCTACTTTTTTATTATAGTAAATCCTAGGGAATATATATAGTGGGGAATTCAGCTGTCCAACCCTCAGTTGACACCTCTTTGATGAAACGGCAGCCATTGCCATTAAATCAACCATCCTCATCTCAGCAGCGATGGTCTTCCTCATCCTGGCTAGGATTCCATCATTGGACATCCTCAAGACCTCAAACAGAAAGAGTCAGAAAACGTGTCCCTAACATTTTCCTATCAATACAAGTGAACCAACCATATCTGGCTAGTGACCTACTTAGGTAATGGGACGTATTACCCATTATGGCAGGTCACTCACCAACCAATCAATTTGCTAATTGAAGGCGGCATCACTCGCCTTGCAACTTGCTATTCATTCCCAATCAGTTGGTGATGAAACCTGACCGATCCCAATTAGTACACCCAATAGTTAATCACTATCAGATGCCCCTATTTCGTCAGCAACTCCGCCCAATGAGATCTTAAGTATTTGTCTAGATCGATCCCTGATGGATATGACCAGGCGAATATCTTAAAATCCCCTCAAACGTAGTTCCTCCAAAACTTGAGCCAATCAATTTATGATTAACTTCGCCTTAGGGAATTTTCTCCTAGCGATACCAGGTAATCTAGCATGCTAGAAATATGGGCAAAAATTCCAACACATCCCCCCTCTTTCCTAGATTTCCAGCGAGAAAAGGACTGGGGCATGAGAACACCACTTCAGACACTTGGTAAAATACTTCATTGGTTCAAGTGGAGTACACTCATCAATACTTAACGCTGCTTGGGACAACCTTCGGCATATGGCGTTCTTCCTCTTCCTCCTCACTACCTCCTTCTCAGAGCACAGTCCCCACGATCTACTGTCATGCCAGGCTTATTGATTTACTCAAGACAATATTAGTCCCAGGATCCAGTTCTCCCCCATCAGGGTATATGACCCGCTGTCATATTCAGGATTATTGGTCTGGCGTCCATGATTTCCTGATTTTCTCTTTGTCCTAGACAGGAGACTCTTGCATTCAATGTTCACTTTGCAGCTCAATTAAGAATACTTATTTTCATTCACCCTTGTTATTTCACTCATAACCTTTTTGCTCAAGTCATTCCTAATTCTTCCCTTGGAGAGCTTTATATTTGTTTGAGGCAAGCCGACCAGGGGATGGACATTACCAAAACTAAAACTAACTAAAAACTAAAATAACTACTTGGTTCAAACAAAACGCCCTAATGAGCGGATTGAATGAACAAATTGAAAAACAACTAACCAGATGAGCAGCGGAAACCGCTTATCCCTCCATGGCAGAAGGGGAGGGGTTTGGGGGCTCATCTTCAGCAGCCTCTTTGGCCGCAGCTTCTTCCTCCCATATTAGAGTGTGTGTCACGGCTGACAGTAATGGTGTTGGGGCATCTGCGGCATGGGGTTCCATATCATTGATAATTGGAATTTCATGGAAGTTTCCAGCTAGATAAATGGCACTGAGATATTAGGTTAAAGCTTTTTCAGCTTTGATGCGGGCATCTGGGAGTTTAACAAATATGGCAATGTTGGTTCAGGTTAATTTTGCTTTTGGATTCCGTGCTATAGTTTCCACGTTATGGATAGCATCATTTGCGTTTTTGTATAGCTGGTTCACTGTGATTTTACTTTTTGGAGTTAAGGTTGCGGGAATAATAGGAGGTGGAATTCCTCCTGTGAGCATCACTACTTATTTAGCGACAGCTTTATGCAGGGGATGACAATCTGGTGTTGCAGCTTCTTCAACTGCAAGCTGGTGGTCACTGCAAAATGATTCAGCGTTTGGCTGTGGGGTATAAAGTCAAGGGGGGTATCTGGCGTCCCATTCTGCATTAATGAACCGCTCTATTTGTAGAGATGGTTCTTTAATGAATTTACCTGATTCGTCAATTTCAGCCAATAGATTCCATGGGTTTTGATTGAATTTGATTGGGAAATCAGCGTACAGTTGAGGCTTGGTCAATTCATTTGAGAAAGCATGGGATTGAACTGGGATCCAATCTGATGCTTGATTGGAGGAATTATTTATGGCATTGGGGTGAGGAGGAGGCTGATTGGTGGCTGCAGGTGCATCTGCAGCAACAGGATTTGGGGTGGGGAGGTAGTATTATGCCCATACTGAAATTGTACAGGGTGGGCAGCGGATTGGAGGTTGATGGATGAGTCATCCAATTCGCCATAAGTGGTTGAGGAGGGGCACTTGCGTTTTGAGTGGTCCAACTCAAAACATGATGGACAGATCATCCACCCTCCCTCAACGCGGGCCCAAAACGGATGGTCAGGCGCTGAGGGAATAATGGTGTGTGGCAGTATTGACACCGCGATTTTATTAAATTCAGGGCTGATCATGGCATATGCCTGAGGCTAGCGAGTCATGTGGCCCCATTTGGGACCACAAATTGTAAGATGGGGTTGGAGCCATAGGCTGCCAAACCGTCCATCAGCTCCTGGTGGAGCACTTCAGGGGGAGGTGGGTGGGCAAGCCAGCAAAATGAACCACCAAAGTGGTGTCCACTGGGAGCTGAGTCTGAGTAGTAGGGAGAGGGGTGCCCTGGAATACCAGGGGCACAGTTGCTGCAGTGGCAGCGGCAGCTTTGCAGGTGAAGCTGAGGTTAAAATACCCCTTGTAGGGGCAGAAATTAACAAAACCAGCGGGTGTCATCACCACCTGTGCCATTTTTGATAATGGCTTTGTCATGGTATGGGAATAGTTTCCCATATTCGACCCTTAGGCCATAGCGCATGTTGCTCCAGGGGAGCACTAGGGGGCAGCGAGGTACCGCTTGGGTACAAGCAAGGTGGGCGCCTAGGTCCTTGGGTGGAATGAATCATTCCATAGGTTTAGAATGACTTGGTGAACCAGTCCTAGCGCGTTTTCCTGCTAGAAGGAAAATGGCAGGGGGAGTTTCACCGCTGCCCCACGCTGGAGCAGGCAGAGAATCTGAGGACATTGGAGTGAAACTACAATGGGCAAGTTCGATTTGTTTTATACATTCATGTAATTTGGCTCAGAAAGTTATGCTGAGCGTAAAGAGTCCTTTGGAGAGCTTATCTCATTAGCTTTGAGATTAATTTCTATGAAATTGGAGCCTAACGGATTGTAGAGTGCATAATGTCAACTCCTATATAAGTCTGACATCCCCCTCTTGTCCAGCTCATATGTCAAATTTTGAGTCATGCTACCAGCAGCTCCTGAATAGTTTGTCTAATCCAGACCTCCGTCTCTTCCAGCAGATGAGTCAGGATGCTCAGCGGAACCTCTTTTATGGTCCTTCCAGGACTCATACACCTAGTCTGGTGCCAGTGGCTAGTCCTTCCATTAAATTTCTGGAAATGGTAACTAATCCCTCTGAAACCAGGCGGGCTATCATTTTGAACAACTCTCAGCCAATTCTTCCTCTGCTGTCAATTCCAGAGTTGGACTTCAAAACTCTCCTGGATTTGGCTCCTTTCACTGATGCTCTGAACATCATTGTAGATGCTCCAGAGATTATGCTGGTTGCTCTGGATCATTTGTTTCTTGCTGGGTCAGACCTGCTCCCTGAGTTCCTCTTCTGACTTGGTCAATATTACAAACCCGCTGTTCTGGTCTCTGAGCTCTCAATTGGTAACAGTATTCACTTCAATCTCCCCTACGCTGAACTCCAGGCCCAAGTCACCAAGGCTTTGACTCTAGCGCTGAATCCCTCTGATCTGGATAACATCCTGGATTAGGATACCGCTGCTTATGCTCTTTGCTTTGCTGGCCAAGTTCTTCGAAGTTGGTCCACAAAGCTTCCAGCCTCACCTGGGTTCCACCGTTTGTTCAGCTTTAGCTTCTAAGAAGCCCATAGTCACCGCTTGCAGGATGCAATCCACTCCCTGCATGACTATCTCTTTTCCAGTGCTTCCCATCAGTATCTTCTGATGATGGTGTTGATAGGGGGCATGATTCAGCAACCCCATCAAGCATCCCTTCTTTGTTGCCAGCCCATATGTCCAGTGTCCTTGATGAAGCCCGTCGTCAGGCGCTTAGGACTAATCTTCCAGCTTCAGTACCATATCAGGATTATTTCGGGGTTATTCACTGATTGCCTCTTCTTATATTGTTGCTTTCCTCCCCGCTCCAGGGTTCCAAATAGGCTTCATCTGACATCTCAATTTCCCTTCCCCTAGTCACTTTTTCTCAAGGCTCAGCGTCCGCTCAAAGGATGTGGTTATGTGTAGATCTCGCCCACGCTAGCATCCAATCTCATATCAATTTTGATGGGATGTTCCTTCCTACCGCGATCCATCCTCCCTCCCCCAAGAGGTGACATAGGTGGAATCATCCCTGTACTGAGGACAATTAATAAAAAATAAAAGTTATAAAATTATATCAGTTTTTTCTCTGTGAAGTTTATAATGATATATATTCTCAATATCTTTTATCAATTTTTTATCTTTATTCTTCTTTTTCCTATGGGACTTGCCCTTGTTTCAGTTCAGCGGTACATCTTTTTTATTTTTTCCCCCAAACTGGGTCCTGGGTACTTAAAACTGCCAGTTTTCTATGGTTCAGAGGTCCTTTTTTCAGACTTAACCATCTAGATTGGTTCAGAGGACTTAACCATCTAGATTGGTTTTTTCGGACTTGACCTAATTATCAGGACATGACCAACTTAATGGTCCATCAGTCCTTTGGGAACTCTTTTATTATTTTTTTCATCGATCCACCACTTTAGATACTTAGCATGGACTCAATTCACAACTCTTCCATCCAAGAGATTCTTGATGGAGTAAGCATCAATTGCCATCTTAGCAATTACTTTAAATGGACCTGACCACAATGCATCTAGTTTGTTTCTTCATCTGAAACCATGCATATTGCAATAGGCAACTCTTTCCCCTATTTGATATTCTTCTAAGGCCAGTCAGTTCTTGTCGTCCATCAATTTTGCTCATATACTTTTCTTTAAGGTTGTATCAAATTCTTGCAATTGCATATCAATCAGGATACTTGTCAGTTGGTTCAGGTATTGCTCGGTACTCATCCCTGATGTAAATTCCACCACTGAATATAAAATTGGCGGCAATGCGGCCTTTCTTCCATATAATACCTCAAATGGTGTCTTTCCCATCACCGTATGATGACTAATATTGTAGGCAAATGTCACCAAACTCAGGTACATTCCTCACTCAGAAGTTCTTCCTGCGACTAGCTTCCTCAGCGTTGTGGCCAGCGTTCCATTGACCCATTCTACCAGTCCATTTGTCTCCAGCCAGTAAGGTACTGACATGACTCCTCAGATCCCCATTATCTCATATAATCTCAGGATCACATGAGATGTGAAGTTGGTCCCATTGTTGCTAAGCAGGACCTGCGGACATCCATGCTGGTATACCACTTGATCCAGGATGAACCTCACAGTACTGGTAGCGTCTACTCTTATTAGGGCCTTTGTCTCAACCCATCTCATCAGATGGTCGATTGCAACTATAATGTAATTGACTCCCCCTGTGCTCATCATCAGCGGTCCCATCACATCAATGGACACCATGTGCCAGGCAAATCCAGGGCGGACCAGTTGGTATCCAGTTTTATTCTTATGTGGTTTGTGCAGCTGGCACTCCACACAACAAGCTAGATAATCCGAGACATTGTAGTTAATTGATTCCCAGTAATAATACTAGTGAATGTGGTCAGTTGTTTTCCTCAGGCCTCCACGCCTGACAACCTTGTGAGTTGCTTGTACTATCACTGCTCTTTCCAACGGTTTTGGGAATAATAGCCGCTTCCCATTGATCATCTTGAATATTTGTCCATCCATAGTCTTGGTGTTTTACATTGCTTTCCAAAGCGCACCTTGGATTTCTTAGGGCTCATCCCCATTTTTCCTTCAACCATTCTCTGGAATAGCTCATCCACCTGCGGGTATACTGACTGGACCATTGGCACCCCGCGATAAGCCATCCATGTTCTGGTGAGAAGCCTCCACTTGTGAGGACAATCTCATAATTGTAAGCCTGGAGCTTAAGTGCCCATTAAGCCAGTTGTCCTTCTGGCTCTCTTAAATTGTGCAGCCAATGCAGCAAAGAGTGGTTCATTACCACCTTAAAGTGCATTCCATGGACATACACTCAAAACTGCTTGCATGAGTAATTGACTGCAAGGCATTCCTGCTCAGTCACGGTGTAGTTCCTCTCAGCAGCTGAAAGTGTCCAGCTCACATATGACACCAGATGATCGTCACCAAGTTCATCTACTTGGTTCAGTATGGCACCTATCGCCGTCAACTAATCATCAGTTTAAATGATAAACTCCTGATTAAAATTTGGATATTTCAGAATTGGAGAATCTATCAAATACTGGCATAAGTCATTGAAGGAGTCCTGGGCCTCTTCATTCCATACGAATAATTTTTTTGGATCCTTTGGTAAATGGAATAATGGCTTGGCTATTTGGGCAAATTCCTGAATAAATCTTCTATAGTATCCAACCATCCCAAGGAACACTTGGATGTCTCGGACACTCTTTGGTACAGCCATATATTCTATAGCTGCTATCTTCTGGGTTTGCAGCTGCAATCCACTGGAGTTGATTACTAATCCCAGGTATTCCAACTCTTCCTCAGAAAAGTGGCACTTCATTGGCTTGATCTTCAGGTTAGCCGTGGATAGTCACTTAAATGCTTCTTCCAAGTGGTACAGGTGATCAGTAAACGTTCTACTGAACACGTTTATATTGTTCAGATATACCAGGACGCATGACAACTTCAAGTCGCTTAATATCACATCCGTGACCCTCTGAAACGTTGCAGGCGCATTGCATAGACCCTGGGGCATCCTCATCGGTTGGTATAGCCCCTGAGTGGTAATAATAGCGCATTTTTCTTGGTCTTCTTTTGGCAAGTCGATCTGCCAATATCACAAGATCAGATCCATCATGGAGAAATACTTCGCTTCTCTTAAACAATCTAGCGCATCATTGATCCTTGGTAGGGGATACAAATCCTTCTTCATATTTTTTTCAGCCTTTGATAGTCAATCACCAACTTGGTGGAATCACCTTTCTTCTTCACTATCAGAACCAGACTCGCCCAGGGACTTGATGACGGAACTAGAAGCCCATGTTTCACTAGTTTGCTGATTTATCCTCCACTACTGCTTTGGTGGCTTTCAATCATTGGATTGGTCTCATCCTTTTTGGCAAATTTTCCTCAGTGTTGACCTTGTGAATCATGCCTCGTGTGCATCCCAAATTGTGGTCATCCTGAGTGAACACTTCCTGGTATTTTTTAATAGTTCAAGCACCTCTTCTTTCTGGCCTTCCCATACAACAGCTCAGGAATCTTCAATGTCAGCCCTGTGTCAACTATCATCTGCAATCCGGCTGGTATGGTCCTCTCATTCTTGATCCTTAGTGGAATTCCCCAGTTTTCTAGGATTTCCGCCGGCATTTCATATCACTTCCTACCAACTAATTGGTATTGAATCAGGACAATGCCATCATTATATATCATATTGATGAAGTTGTTTCTCCAATTCAGCGGAGCTTCACCATCCTTCTGATATACCAATGGTAACTTCTGACCCAGTATGGTCAACGTATTATCCTCAAAGTTACATTTAACTCCGTATTTCTGTAAAAATTCTGTTTCAATAAGAATATCATAGTTTTGGTTTGACAAAACTATTGCTGGCGCAGATACCACCAACAACCTGAATCATAGTGGCAGTGCACTATAAACTCCACAGGAAACGGTGGTGTTCAGCTCAGCTGTCCCATATTCTTTCTTGTGTTCCAAGTCCAGCGAGATCTTCATCCTCTTTACCAGCTTGGTCAAGACAATAAAGATGGGTGCTCCGCTGTTGACAATCGCCTTCACCCTCACTTGATTCACTTGTATGTCTATATATGTACACTCAGAGTATTGTAATATAATGTTTACTGAGTGAATGGTGGCGTTATTAGCCAAATCTAGGGTGTGAATAATTTGCACCAATAAATCAGGAAACAATTCCTTTATCGCGCTGAAGGGGATAGACAGATTAGCATCATCTAAACAGATGTCAGATAATTCTTCAGAATTCTCAGCAGTTTAGATCTTGTCCACCAGTTGTCAGACATATGGCCAGGCAACTTCCTTAATTATCTCGAGGTCAATTCTCTTCACTCTGGCTCTGGTCACAGCATTTACGTCCATATTGACCACTTGATACAGCTGATCCTACTCGTCATCTACAAATAGATTGCTGATATTGATTTCTTAATTCATAATATCAGGAGGAATAGGTTTCTCCGCAGCTCTAGACTGTTCCTCATCTAGGCTGAGGGCCCTTTTCCCAAATCCTTGGTGGCTGCTGACTCCTTGGCCTGGACCACGTTGATCTGATCCTTCAGCTTTTTACAATGCATGGCGAAATGACCTTTCCTGCCACACTGATAGTAGACCTTTTCCTTCTTGTTTAACTGTCTGAATTCTTTGAGCTTATTTCCCAGCACGGTTCAATTGGTAGCCTCTTTGGCTCCTTTGTTTCCCTTTGTGGGATTCAGATTTTATACTGGATTGGACTTGAAGCTTCTATTTGGGGCATCAAATGTCGCTCCTAAAATCTTCAAGTTATCTACCATTTGTGAGGTAGTTATTTCCATCATGAGCATGAAAGACATCATGCGATGCAAATTGTGATAGGGCCAAAGGGCCGCTTGCAAGGCGATTGTAGCATCAAAGTCATCCAATACTTTTGCTCTGGCTAGGATCTGCGACTCCTGGTAAAACTAATCCGTGAAGCTAGTAAGAGACTCATCTTTATGGAACTGGATTCCCATAAATTCCTGCTTGCGCTTTGACATATGTGTCAGACTCCTGAACTATTTTATGATGGCCACCTTTGCCTCAGCATACGACCAGCTGTCCCCCTCCAGGTGAGGTAACACTAAGTTTTGACAGTCAGTGTCTAAGCAATTCATGACAGTCAACGCCTTTGACGATCCTCGTAGCCATTTATGGTCATGTCAAACAGTCAGAAAAATGCTGGGGCGTTATCCCAATGAAACAATGGCAATTTTGGCGTTGCCCTAAATTCCTCTGAGTTATTTCTACCCGATTCTCTTGGTTCAGCCACTCAGCTAACTTGCGGAGTGACTTCAGGCATCATCTCTAAAATGGAAGCAAAAATGGGCGGCATGTTCCTTGGGGTATTCATTTTCCCAAGTATTGTGCGAGGACTTCTTTATTCAGCATCACTTGCCATATCAGGCTCACAAGCACATCTGTGAGCTTTAAGTTCCTCCACTTGTTTGATTAATCTTTTGATATCCACACCAAAATTTCTTAAACAAACGCAATCAGCTTCTCACTCCATTTTCAGGTATAAGACCTCTCAAATGAGGTCCCCTTCTTTTTTCTTCAATGAGTTTACTTTGGAGAGTAACTCGTTCCCAAAGCTTGCTACATTCTCTATTCCTTCCTCCACCTTGGCGACTAATTCTTCCAAGACTGAGAACTCCTTATGGTGCGCTAAGTTTAAGGCATTCTGGTTTACAGTGGCTAACTTGGTCCTCAGTTTGCGTAGCTCTTCTTTGTACAACATTCTTATAGATTATTCACTCAACTACCCCTGTAGTGAGCACCAACTTGTAAAAATTTATTCTTGGTGGTTGTTATTGGCAAACAACCCAGTAACCTTTTTACTGCACAGATTTGGTTTCCTCGTGCACTTTGCGGCGTTGTATAGAATTAAATATTAATTGATAATAGTATGTAGACTATTATCCATAGTTGAGTATGAGTTATATTTCGGCCCAACTCTTGGCCAGTATTCCCAATTAAATACTTTGTGAAGTCATACTCATAGGGATTTGTTCCCTATGCTCTTGTCCACCCAATCTTTGCTGAGATACCCTGGTGACAATCTCTTTTGGCCCAACACACAGTTAGCAGCTATCCCTGATTGTGGCTCCTTCTTTAGATCCCTGCTCGGATCTTTACTTTTCTCTCTGAGAGTCTTCCAATTAATACCCTCTGCAATAATATCCTTGATATAGAACAACACAATAGAAGCTGATAGTTTAACTATACACTAAATTGATAATGTAAATACTTGTAAATTCTAGTTTTTTTATTATAGCAAATCCTAAGGAATATATATAGTGGGGAATTTGGCTGTCCAACCCTCAGTTGACACCTCTTTAATGAAATGGCAGCCGTTGCCATTGAATCACCCATCCTCATCTTGGCAGCGATGGTATTCCCCATACTGGCTAGGATTCCGTCATTGGACATCCTTGAGACCTCAAATGGAAAGAGTTGAAAAATGTGTCCCTAACATTTTCCTCTCAATCCAAGCAAACCAACCATATTTGACTAGTGACCTGCTTAGGTAATGGGACTTATTACCCATTATGGCAGGTCACTCACCAACCAATCAATTTGCTAATTGAAGGCGGCATCACTCGCCTTGCAACTTGATATTCATTCCCAATCAGTTGGTGATGAAACCTGACCGATCCCAATTAGTACACCCAATAGTTAATCACTATCAGATGCCCCTATTTCGTCAGCAACACCGCCCAATGAGATCTTAAGTATTTGTCTAGATCGATCCCTGATGGATATGACCAGGCGAATATCTTAAAATCCCCTCAAACGTAGTTCCTCCAAAACTTGAGCCAATCAATTTATGATTAACTTCGCCTTAGGGAATTTTCTCCTAGCGATACCAGGTAATCTAGCAGGCTGGAAATATGGGCAAAAATTCCAACAGATGGTTTGGAAAGGTTGTTGGTGGGGTAATTGGTTGATATTGGTATCTAGTCTTAAAGATAGACTGCCTCTTACATGTGAAGCGGGCTTCCAAGACTTCAACAATAGTTTTCATGATTCCTTCCCAATGATACCACTCCCTAATCCACTCATAAGTTTTCTTTCTCACAATGACCTAGTGTAGAGTGAGCTTCCAGGATAGCTGGTACCCGTTCCAAGGGCTGAAGATAGGACAACCACTTTGCCCCCACCCGCTTATACAACTTCCCGCTCTCCACTTTGGTGTTGTGGAAATGCCTGGTTAACATTTTCTGTACAGGCTCATCCTCATCCTCCCAGTCATCAGGGGTTAGTAATAGGTCATATAACCTTTCTGCCTCGCTGTTATCCAAATGCAGGACTGGTAGCTAAGTTAATCCCTCAACATTCATGTGACGGGTTCCAATGCGGTGTTTGACCTTCATGTCATAATTCTGAAGCTTTAGAGCCCACCGCTAACCATCCAGTATGATCCTTCATATTCTATAATCACTTTAAAGAAGAGTAATCTGTAACCACACTGAAGGTAATTCCATACAGGATAGGGCGGTAGTGCTTCACAGCTAAAAAATGGCAAAACACTCCTTCTCCCTGATGATATAGTTGTGTTCCGCCTTTGACAGCATCTTACTAAAGTAGGATGCAGGCTGATCTACGCCGTTTCATACAGTTGCACCAAGATGGCCCTAACTGCATAGTCCGAGGCGTTGATAAACAAAATGAAAGGTTTACCATAATCTGGGTGCCGTAGGATAGGACGTTGTAGCAGTTGCTTCAGCGTCTCAAAATGTCTTTTTAAGCACCCCTATGAAAAGGGTATTTTTTGTCAATAGGCGGACAAGAAGCTTACTGAGTTGGGCTAACTTGTGGATGAACTGATGGTAGTACCCCATCATCACTAGAAATGCTTTAATATCCCATAAATTTTTAGGGGGAGGCACTTTTAAAATTACTTCTACCTTATTTTGTATAGGTTAGATTATTTCCTGGGAGAAGACGTTTCCCAGAAGCTAAATTTTCTTCTGGAAGAAGGTGCACTTGGAGGGTTTTAACTTGAGGTTGGACTTATGTAAGCAATAAGCACCTCTTTCAGGTGAGTAAGATGTTTTGGTGAAGGTCTTAGAGAACACTGTGATGTCATTAAGATAGACAATGACGCATCAACTTTAAATCTTGCAAGGTGTGGTCCATGACGCGCTAAAAGTTGCAGGTGCGTTGCACAACCCTTGAGGTAATTTGGTTGGTTGGAAGAGAATCTCACTGCAAATAGAGCGCATTTCTCCTGGTCCTGGGGAGAAAGGTCCATTTGCCAATAGCCGCTGGCCAAGTACATCGAGGAGAAAAAGTTAGATCCATAGAGCTTGTTCTAGGGCGTCGTCAATGCAGGGGATAGGATAGCTATCCTTTTTAGTGAGGTTATTTAATTTGCGGTAGTTCATGACTAACCAATGACCTCCGTTCTTCCTTTTAATTAGCAAAAGGGGGAAGGCCAAGGGCTTTGTGAAGGAACTAATAACCCCACGTCTAGTAACTGCTTGAGCTCAGTCCTCATCTGCTGTTCTTCCACCTTATTTATGATAAGGATTTGACCAAATGAGATTGGCATCCATCACATCAATAGAGTGGCTCCAGTACTTCATATGTCCATAGTCAGTCTTTGATTTGGAGAATATGTCGCTATATCCTTCCAATAAATTGTGAACTTTGTCAAGTTCATCTGAGGCCAGCTTATCCGAGATATGGACATTGGGTAAGGTAAATAACAGGTTATCAGTTGGCAAGCCCAAATACATCATAGAGCCAATGAAGTGAATACGTTTAATGTCCTCTACAGGGACCAATAAGCCTCTGTCAATCTCCTGGTGTTTTTTTACAACCATGTCCTCACAGGTGAGGTTCTTCAACAGACTAGTAATAGGCCTCTTGTAGGCTGGGTCTAGTATACCAGGAAATACCTGAGGCTCCAAGGGGCTAAAGCCCTCTTAGCTTACAAGGTGCAACAAGCAGTGGTGTGGGATTTGGAGAATGATTTTTGTGTCAACCACTCGTTGCTCACCAGGTTTAATCACTATCTCATTTGAAGCATAGAAAGGAATACCATCCCAAGCATCTACTGTATTGGGAATTTTTTTGTAAGTCGCCCAGAGGTGGTATAATGTAAAGGAAAGTGGAAAATGATTATTTGATCAGGCAAGAATATTCGTTCTTGTTGGTATCTTTACTAAATAAGATTAAAGGAACTTAGTAGTTGAGTAATGAGAGGAACCCTTGCTTCATTGTGATTATTCCCTTTTACTCAATCATAAACCGGGTACCTATGAGCATATCATAGGCGTTGTTGTCCAAAGCCACTGCCAAGGCCAAAATATGAGCTTCTAGATATGAATGGAAAAGGAAGAATACGCCCCAATGATTTGGGTGTTGTTTGGGCTGGCGGTTCCGAATTCTTGATTGTACTCCAAGTCAGGCGCCAGCTTGATTTTTTTGATCAACTTAAGGAGATTATGTCTAATAAAAGAGCCAGTATCCAGGATGGCTATATCATGGGCTTTCTGAATAACCACTTCCACCTTGGTGAGTGTTCCTCCAAAGTTAGGAGGCAGAGATAAGACCCTCTTGATCCAGAAAGTGGATGTTAGTTTGTGAGCCATCTCAGGGTATTTCTCTAGATTGTATTTCATGGTATGGACCTGCTGAAGAGGTCAAATAAAGCCAGCCAGAAACTGATTATCTTCTCTGGCAGTGTCAAAAGCCTAGGGATATCCTAGTACTTGGTGGATGTATGTGTCCTTAGGTATGATGGTCTCGTCTACTCCTCCAGTGTTCAAATAATCAAGAACCTCCACTTCATCAGGTACTTTCAGTACGTAGTAACCAACATCCTCATAACCCCCTTCAGATTCGTCCCCAAGGGTATTCTCAACAAATAGTAATAAAGAAATTGAGGTAGGGGAGTCAGGCACATGAGGTTGGTTAGCTATCCTCTGTTTATACGTTTTTCCAGAAACACTTCCTTGTTGCAGGGTTACTCTTAGGGTGTGAAAAGACCACCTTGGCTGGGGGAAGACACTGCGGCTTTAATGAACTGGTGTGGGAGCACAGTATTAGCTGCTTTAAAGGTCTCAGACCTACGGGATGGTATGAAATCTGCTTTGAGTTGCACTGAAGGAGCAATTTTCACAGGGTGGATAGGCATAGGGGCCCAACAGGTGTCGTTTAACACCGTCCACTGCCCTACAGGAGAAAACTCCTCAACGGTTAGAAATTGGGGTTTCATCATAGCTTCATTTGTGTCACACAGGTATGAAATTCATTGACATCCAAAAAAGCTTCTTTTATGTCGTGGACATTTTTTAAGTTGTGCTTCACTGAAATGATATGTCTATCTAGAGAAGGTTAAGAAGCTAACCAAGTTTACATGGCATTGATAGCATCATTCAGATTTAGCATGTTAGACGTTAACAACTTCTGGGAAGCAGGGTAAAATTTCTCAACGAAGGCAGTGATCCATTCACTTTCATACATACTAAGGCGCATAAAGGCCTGTTTTTCCCTGTGTAGACTCTTCTTGGAACCAAATTCAGATACAAGAGCTTCCTTAACCTCTGCCCAGGTTCGCAGAGTGTCCATAAGGGGGACCATCATCTTGGGCCAGGTGATTTAAACAAGAAAGGATGTGCTTAATTTTCTGTTGGTTAGTTACGCCTTGCATGGAAGATTCATAGACATATACAAAAGAAGCAATGCTACCCTCACCGGGGGTGAACTTGTCTTTAAACGGTGTTTTTAAAGGGGCGTTGTTAGAGCTATTTGAGGCGTGATAAAGCGCTGACTAGTTGCTGTTCAAGGGCAACTATTCTTAGTTTTTTTCATAGGGTAGGGTAGGAGGTTTTCTTACTAAAAAAGCCTCCATTTTGGTGGTGAGATTTGTGGTTAAAGGTGGCCCCTGTAGTGAGGACCACTTGTTGAAAGCCTGGCTATGAATATGCTTGCGGTGCTTTTGAGCGCAGGATTTGAGCAATTCAGCAAAAATAAGAGTATTGAAACTCATAGTTGCTATTATACAACTAAGGTGCTTTTACACTACTTTTTTTAAAAAGGGGAGACTTTAACAATAATGGTAAGTTATTTTATATATAACTTTTTATTAAGATATTAGGGGGTAATAAAAGCGAACCCCATTAAGATCTTGCTGCTTAGCATTTAAAGCAACTTGAGGTTTGAAGTGAGATGGGCGCGAATTTCATTATAAGCATTAAAACTTATTGGAAAATATAGATTTTAAACAAATCAGAGCTCTTAAAACTCACCTTGTTTACGCTTGACAACAGAATAGGGTGATGCTAGGTAAGATGAACCTTTGAGACAAGGATCTAATATATTTTAACCAATTTAAAAGTGGAAAATATTGCACCTGAGGGGACCCTATCCAAGGCTATAAAAAGGGTGAAGTCATTATGTAGGTGCTTGAATTAAATTGTAATTGGGACGGGGAGGACCCTCAAAGTAACTCCTCTGATTTTGTCGTAGGCTCAGCGTAGCCCTGCCCTTAACTATAGGGTTATTTGACCAAGGAGAGAAATTGGAAGTATTGCCTGGTTTGAGGGATTCCACTAAGAATTGACCTGGATTTTTGGGATTATTTTATCCTTATTAAAATTTAAAACACTATTATTATAAAATTGGACAGGTAATTATCTGACTAGCACAAATTTGAGTTGGTGAAGGAGTGAACTCCCCATCATGTGGACTATTTGCACCCAAAACATTCTTATCCATTAAGTGAGAAGGCATTTGTCCTTCAAAGCCTGAAGGACATTATTCAGATGGACATTGAAGCTCCAAGCTTACAACTATAAAGTGGTACACTAATTGTGATCTTCTCATTAAAAAAGTTATGGGCTTTCCTGAATGCTATTAATTCAGCATTGTCCCCTTACTCAGATCAACTTTTTGATATAATTAAGACTCATAAGTACAATGGTGAGTAGACTACTTAAAATGCACATTAGAAAATATTGAAAAAAGCACAGAAATTTAAAGTTTGTATAATCTACAACTGAAGTGATGGTCAAAGGTACTTGGTTACAGCCCATAAAATGGTCATATATCTTTAGAAAGCTCACTGGATTATTGGGCATGGTAGCTGATTAGACTCTGAAGCAAGTCTAGCAGAGCTACTACTGGAAGTCTATGAGACTTTATATCCAGGACATTTTTTAATGAAGTGTCAAAAAGTTGGCAATCACATCATCCCTTCAAGGCCTCACCAATAATAAACTAATTAAGATTAAATGGGTTTTTCATATAATCTCATTTTGATGATATTGGACTTTGATTGTCAACAACTTAAATTACTGGTACATCATTGTGGATACCAACAGCTTGACTAAATGGGTCAAAAGCTAAACCCACTCATGATGTCAGAGCAGTCACTACTGCTAAATTCATCATGGAACAAAAAATCCGGTGACATGGGTGTCTGCAGGGTATTTTAGTGGACAGTGCTACAAATATTTCTTCTAGGAAACATTTGAACTAAAAATACTCATGGTAATTAGGGGTGTCCTAACTTCACCTTACCATCCAGAGACTAATGAAATTGTAGAGAGGGTCAATGAAGCCTTAGAGAAAATTATCTGCAAGCTTGCTGCCTTTTCCCCAACACAAAGGACCCTCTATGTCAGATCAACAATATCTGCCTATAACATTGTTTATAATAGTCCCATGAGATTATCACCCTTTTAGCTGCTTTATGGTCATCAGCCTGCATTGACTCCCATGTTGAACTCAATTGTAGAATATAATGATGTTATATGACCCAAAGAGTATATTGAAATATTGGTTAAGGCATCAATTAAGATTCAAAACAAAGCTTATGGGGCTTTAACTAAAGGTATTAATCAGAAAACTCAGGATTATAGGGATTGAGAAACTTAAAACAAGTTCAAGAAAAGTGACCAGGTATCATATTGTAACATATATAGGTCTGGAAAGAACACATAAATAATCATCACTTTAGAAAGTACATTTGTAATCTTAGAGAGTTCATCCTTTGATGTATATACCATCAAACACCTATCCAATGGAAGGATTTTCAATAGGTTTCACACAAAGGTACAAAGACACACTATGGCAGTCAACCTACTCAGGAAGATAGTATGAAGTATAAGTTGAGTCAATGGGCTTGTAGTGCTTTAAAAGAATAGGACACGCTTAGGATAACCTACTTTTTGCTACTCTTTGATATTTGGGCGTTATTAGAACAAGACATTTATATAGGCTGTCAACCCATAACACTATATGTCCCAACTTTTGAGCCTCTCAGCCATTCCAGAAATTGTCACGCAGAAGTTCTCATCCTAAATTGAACTTTACCATAAAAGGGTACAATTATGCCCTATAATACTCATTATACTCATTACAAACCCTCTTGATTGTGCTCTTAAAATCAGGAACATTGATGTTATGTGGCTAGGAGTTTAACTTAAGATATTTATCATGGTGTCTTTTAGAGGATCACCTTTTTATTGAATGTCTTGTATTTTGGAAGTTTTTCATAAAGCAAAGATATATTATAACATAAATTGAAGCTTAATTATTGTGTAGCTTTTGTATACATTATTCTGCAGAGTTACCTTGTTAGGAGACAGAAAAATTTAATAAGATTTAGAATTAGTTCCAAGGATTTGATTTAGCTTGTGCTGTAGTGTGTTTTTGCATGTGATGAATTGCATAATCCCTGAGCCTAAGAAAAAATGGGTTAAATACTAAATATAATCGTTTTGGTAGTAGTATGAACTTTTATCTGAAGGAGAGATAAAATGTGGGTGCCGCGCTCTTTTATATCCACTACCTTAAGTCAAAAACTTAGCCAAACAAGCCTTTGTAAATATGGGTTGGCTCAACATTAATGTTCTTAAGATTTTATATTAGTAATAGATTAACATTGAATTCTAAACACTGGACCTAATCACAGGGGAATCACACTATCAGAATTTCAGGGCCAAGAAATGTTTTTATCAGTATCAATAATGCACCTAGCACTGGGTGCGTATTAATTTACAATGTCTTAACTCAAGATGATGCCGTAGTGTATATAAACTCTGTAAATAGTAATATAGCTGACTTACATCAGGAAGCCTCTTGTGCAGAACACATACTAAGGATGTCATACTCATGAACCATCTTTTAAGCGGGGGTAAAAAGAGGGAAATGTATGAAAGTACAGATAGTATTAGAATTAACATTATGTAGATACTTTGAATTTGGAAATAAGAATCAGGCTGAAAATTTTAAGAGGTTATTAGATATTTTTTGTTAAAGAACTTAGTTATTAGACACATTTTTGAAAGACTTCACTCAGGATTTTATTTTCTTGATTATGGAGATATTAATCGCAAGTTGCCATAGTAAAAATTAACATAAAAATTTCTAATACCAAGGGATGTGATATTTAGATCAAGTGACCTTTTTTAGGTCTGATGTTTTAATACAATAGAAAAATGAAGCTTTAACACTAACCTCAAAGATGAACCCGCTTCTAGTAGTTGACAAGTTCTTATCAATAGTGTAGTGCAGACCTTTATGCAGTGTAGTGCATTCTCTTGATAAGATCTTTCCTAATACATGTCAATCTTACCCTCCCCTATTATTTAACACTAATGCACGAAAATACATGATAGCCGCCTTACATCAGGAAGGTGAAATAGGATAAGCGCCTTGTTTTATACTTCTTAGAATATATGTCTCCTTTGTCAATTATACTACAGAAAACATGATAAGGATCTTCATGATGAAGTATAAGCTGTACATCAGTGTCGCACACCTGCACAAATCAAATTTTCTTTACTGTCTACATGGGGCATAAAACCTTTCTATACTAATCTCACCATGAAACTATATCTTCATTAATTAGATAGCTGGAATTTTATTTAAGATCTATTTACATTATGATAAAAGTTATGCTTAATAATTTCTTCCTTACAATCTTTTATAAGCTTTCTTTAAAAACATATTTAACTCAATTTATCACCAACAACACCTATTTTTAAACTGGTACAATTAATGCAAATTACTATATCTAATCTAACATTGCTATCTGCTTTAAATAATAACTTAAGGATGTTATCAAAACTGATTGAAAATGGCTAGAACAAAGATTATCAGGTGTCACCATAAGGTGGATCAAGCTTGCTCTAAAAATGTTGGACCATTTGTCAAATACTAGACTTTCTTAGAAGAAGTCATTATTCATCAAAGCAAATCATGGGTCCCTTAGGCCACCCAGAGATAAGATCATCTAAAAAGACCAATATTCTCCTGCTGCTAGACACCCAGACAAAGAAGTTACCATGAAATTAAATTAGCGCTTCCACAGTCTAACTGCATAGATCAGTCATATCTAGAGTTTTTTATAATATGTTTTACTTGCAACCATATTGAACCTAGCCTTTAAAAAGGACCCCAAACTCAAGTGTAATAAAATTTTCATAGTAACTGTTATTTTATCTACATATATTTTATTATATCTTCTTACATTCCATAAATATGACGTGCAAATGGTAGTGGTTAAATGTTTCACCATGAAATCTCATTAATACATTGTCACCAAATATAAACTCTTTTAAATTGCCCATCTATTCATTGGCCACATCTTCTGCTTACATAGAAGCCATTAGGAGTTAAAATTAGCAATAAGATACCCAATAAACTGTAAAAAGATTAGAAATGTCAATTATCTTAATAGAACTAGCATTTATCTTACACAACTTTTAACACCTAATAATGACTGATGAAAATTGTGAAATATATATAGCCTTTGCATAGCTACCTCGGTATTAAACAGGATAATAAGGCACATAATTTCTTTTGCGTAATTCTCATATAGAAACTAACCAATAATTCTTCTAGTGCATCACTATTAACCGTATATTTAAGTTATAAGCCCCAAAAATAACTAAGTATGGGATAAAGTCTTTTAATACTTGCATATAAGAGATCAAAGATTTATAAAAGAATTCTATTATAAAGTCAAAATTAATTTCTAAACTTTTGTGAGAGTCTACTAACATATGTGTAATTAAGTCTCCTGAAGGCCTCAAGCATCATAAAATAACATAGTCATGTTTAATACCAAAGAATTGTACTCAAACAATACTTCTAAAATCATGAATTTTTGCGTTGGACCATTCAAAAATTCTTCAAATATGGATTTGAATCAAATCAAGTTAATTTTTCTAAATCATTAAGGTATACAAAGCTCAACATGAGTTACTTTGACTTTATATGATAAACTCAAGCCTAGTAATACTGAACATAAACCTTAGATGATCAATGAGAGTATATATTTCTTCTATAGCTAACTTATGTTTATATTGCCTACTTTTGCAATGACATATAATTTTGATAGGACTAAGGCGAAGTTGATAGCTGCATATTGAAAAATGTGCTAATGAGGCTGCATTAATTTTAAATTATATGTGATTTTTTTGCAATAACCCTTACTACTCATGACTACTCATTCGCCATGAAGCTACCTGTTCTACGAAAAATATGCACTATCAGAATTCCTTATGGCTTTGCTTATCCTTGTCTAAGAGAAGAAGAAGATGTTACATATAATGCTAGAATTTGCTTGACTAAGAAATAAAATACCCAACTAATAGTTCAATTTAAATAATTCAGTTTCCACTCTTGGCATAACAGTTCTTTTGACTGTAGCCAGAGTTTTAAAGTATACTGAAAGCTGCAAACTATTGGATATATTAATAAAATGAAAAAGATGGGGCGAAATAGACTACTTTATTAAGTTTGAAAAAGTCAATATATATAGTGTGTGGATGTGGTGCCTAGGGGACCTTTGTGGTCCTGTATGATCAGGATTTTCACAGTCTACTGGATCAACCACCTGGTTGGTGCCCTCATTGTTCTGCATCGGTCTTATGAATGCAATGGTGGGGGTTGCGCATCTCAAGGTACAGGAAGTGGAGATGAATTTCTTGAAGGCATCTCCATAAATTCTCATGCACGCGATGCTTCCTGATTAAAAATCTTATCAGTGCCTTCAGGGACAGGTTTCATTCACAGTGGACTGAGAATCAGCTTATTGAGGCTCAATTCAGGAGTAGAGTTTTGACTCACCCATTGTCTTGAATTCTGACAACGCCCCCCTCAAGATCCTGTTGGAGGGGGATATTCAGCCAAAGGAATCAACCTTGTACTCAGTTCACCGCTGTTTCCTAATTGATGCTGGCAATAGAGTACTCTGAATTTATCTTATGAATGACCTTATAAAGTCCAGACCAAAGAATGTTGAGCTTGTTCTGTCAGCCTCTGGGCTGATGGTGTGTCAGTAGATCGAGTGTCGGCTCTGCTAGTTGGCAGGCCAACCAGTATGAAGACTGGTTAGCCCTTGCCATTTTGCCTTGGGTGACGGGGCCAGCAGCACCAGATGACCCCTTGGCGTGTCACCCGCACCATTTGGGGATCCCCTAGCCTAACCCCAACCAACGAGATAACTATAAACTTAAAGCAAAAGGTATAACATCGATGAATCCCCCCCTTGGGTTGGGACCATCTAGTACTAAAAAAAGCAGAAGGTATATTAGGCAAAGGGAGATGTTTATTAAAAGGAAGCGCCAGGTATATATACTATTTACAAAAGGGCTACTGCGCCCACCGCCAACCTATCAGCTTTCCGCTGGACTTTCCACCCAACAATTCTTCTCAGCCTTCTGCTGCGCTTACTCTCTTCTGGCGTTGACACTCTCACCCCATCCTTCCCAATGTCTGAATTAGTTCTGGCTCATCCTTGGCCTTGATTTACCAGTGAGCTGTATAATTATAACAATATATAAAATATAATGTGAATTTGACTTAGTAATAATGTGCCAGAAACAGCTTTGGTCACTCAGGTAACTCAGGACATCTCAGCTTCGCACCAACACATGTTTTGACTAATTGTAGTCAATTGTTTGGATTGCTTTTCTCTGGAAATAATTATTTATTATAAATGAGGCGCTGGAAACAACCTTGTTCGCCTCAAACTCAAAATAGTCAGGTTCCGCCAACATTACTTAGATAAATTAAATGGATCATCCTCAGCTATTAGTTGCCGTTGATCCTTATACCAATCCAGGCCAGAAATTGACTCCTCTCACTCCTAACTTCCAAACTTGGTGGAATTAATAGAATCAGCTTAACTCAATTTGGGGAGCAATTTCCAAATAATTATATAACCATATGAAATTCAGTCATTAAGCCATTCTGACGGAATTGGCCTATTTCATCCCAAAATAACGATTAATCAAAAGATGAATCCATATAGTTATATTTTTAACATTTCACCTACTTAACCAGATGGTAATCCTTCTAATTCCTGCCTTAGCATGTGGGGCGGGCGTCCAGGGCTTGCCCCTCCCCACCACCAACAACTGCTGGAATCCTCACCATGGTGGCACATCCTCATTACCTCCTCACTCACCCATCAGTTACTCCAGCATCAACCAGCAGAGCCCCCTTTAGTGAGCACCACTGTCAGTAAATTGACTGAGGGATCTGCTAGTTGGCAGCCCAACCAGTATGAAAACTGGTCAGCCTTTGCCATTTAGCCTTAGGTAACAGGGCCAGCAGCACCAGCTGACCCCTCGGTGTGTCATCCGCGCCATTTGGGGATCCCCTAGCCTAACCCTCAACCAATAAAATACATATAAACCTAAATCAAAAGGTAGATTAGGCAATGGGAGATGTTTATTGAAAGGGAAGCGCCAGATATTTATACTATTTACAAAAGGGCTACTGCACCAACCGCCAACCTATCAGCTTTCCGCAGGACCTTCCAGATGACCATTCTTCTCAGCTTTCCGCTATGATTACTCTTTTCCCTGGCATCAACCCTCTCATCCCATCCTTCCAAATGTCCAAATTAGTTTTGGCTCATCCTCAGCCTTGATTTGGTGGTGAGCTTTATAATTTATTATAAAAAATAGATATTGAATGTGAAGTTGACTTAATAATAATGCACCATAAACATCTTTGGTCACTCAGGTAAACTCAGGACATCTTGGCTTCATGCTGACACACATTTCAACTTGTCATAGTCAGTTTTTCAGATCACCTTTCTCAGGTGATAATTGGTTATTATATATGTGGCACTGGAAACAACCTCGGCCTTGAAATCAAAACAGTCAGGTTCTGCTGACATTACTTAAATAAACCAAATGGATCATCCACAGCTATTAGTCACCAGTGATCCTTATACTAATTCAGGCTAGCAATTGACTCCGCTTGATCCTAACTTCTAAACTCAGCGGAATGCATAGATTTGGCTCAACCAAATTTGGGGAGCAACTCACCACGCAAATATCTAACCATATGAAATTCAGTCAATAAGCCATTCCACCAGAATTGGCCTATTTCATCCTAAATAATGATTAATCATTGGAGGAAACCATCTGGTTAATTTTATGACATGATGTTAAAAGAGGATGAGGTAACCTAATTGAAAAATGGGTAGGAGATTCAGCTGACATCAAATTGGGATGTCTCCCTTTCTGGGGTAACAATTCTTTGCGTGGCTAGGGCTTAAAGCCATATAATTTCATTGGCTAAAGCCCTCATAGTAAAATAAGAGTTCTCAGGTACAGAGGTATAAGTAGGGGTGGGGCGCTACTTGGTAGACGGGAGCACGTTCATATAGAGCTTCAAAGGGGTCATCTTAATGATTTGACGGTAGCTTACTTAGTAAGCAAGTAAGGCGTTGGGTAAATAAAAAGTTCTATTGAGTAGAGTTGGAGGAGGCCATCTTCTGAAGAATGGAGATGAGGGTTTTGTTAGCACGTTCCACTGACCCTCTGGTTAAAGGGATGTAAGAAGAGGCGAAACTTTTGGTTAGTTCCAAAAAGCGAAGTTAGTTCTTGAATTCCTGCAATATTTTTTAGCCCATTAACCAAAAGTAAAGTTTGTGGGCATCTGTGCTGGGTGAAAACGGATCAGATAATGAATAGGGCCATAGCTTTTGTAGTGGCAGTGGGTTACAGAAATCGCTTTGAGCCATTTGGCCAGATGGTCCATGGCTAAGAGGATATACTTATGGCCATGCAATTCAATGAATAAGGTCCACTACATTAATGCTAATGACATAAAAGGGACCTGATTGGGCCACATCTGAGTGTTAATATTTGGGGCTAATCTGACCTTGGGATAGGCAAGTCATATAAGCTTCTAAAACTTCTTTGTGGTCTTAACATTCAAACCCAATAGCATCATTTCTTTAGCCATTCATGAGTATTCTTCACTGCTTCATATCCCACAGTTATATGCCATTCTAGGATAACATCAGTTTGAGAAGAAGGGCAGATATAAGGGAGCTATTTATTAATGACTTTCTTATACAGAAGTCCTCCCTTAATTTGGGTATCTTGGGTCATTTTTAGGAGCTTGGCTTGGATCTCAGGAGTCTCAAACTCTCATCGCATAGGCTGGACAATTAGGTTGTATAGTCAGTCCTCCTTAGGGTCAAAGCATCCAGTACCGGTATTCCAGAGAGACCATTTGCGTTCTGATTAATCACTCCTGCATGTAGGACTATAGTTAAATAGTAGTTCTGTAGCTTTAGAGCCCATCTGGCTAACCAGCCATCTGGGTTCTTAATATGCTGCAGCCATCAGAGCGAGGAATGGTTGGTGATAATAGTGAAATGTGTGCCATATAGGTAGGACCATAAATGTTTGATAGCTAACAATACAGCCAGGAATATACACTCAGTAATGCTATAATTCCGTTTGGCTTTTGTCAAGGTTTTGCTAAAATTAAGCTACCAGTGATTAACATGATCCTCATTGTGCTGAGCTAATATGGGCCTAACAGCAATGTCACTAGCAACTGTGAATAGCAAAAAGGGTAAATCAAGATGTGGATGGACTAAAATAGGTCTAGATCAAAGATCAGTGCACAAAGCATTGAACGCCTGTTCCTGTTCAGGATGCCACTTGAAGGGCACATTCTTTTGTAGGAGATAGACCATGAGTTCGGCCAAGTTGGCAAACTGAGGAATAAAATTACTATAAGCCCACCTTGTCTAGGAATACTTGAACATCCATAAGGTTTAAGGGCATGACATCTTTTTAATGACGCCAACTTTGTTTGGGATGGAATGGATACCATGTTTTGAGACCTTGTGTCTGAGAAATTTCTTTCCAGTTTTAAGAATGAGCATTTAGAAGTCTTGAGCTTTATTGGGGCTTATATAATATGGTTAAAGTGTTCATGGAGGTTATTGGGATTTCTGCCAAAATCTAAGATTTAGATGAGGTAGATGACAAGAATCAAACCTGAACCATCAAAATTATTGGGGATAATCCCCAACAAAATCACCACCTTACAACATCGGGGACAATCCCCTAACTAATGCGGCCATCTATTAATTGCTCAAAACCACCTATTATTGGGGTTCAAACATGATCTATGCGGTGAGAAATTCCAATTAGGAAACGTAAAGTAGACCTTGGCTTAGTATGCATGAAGATTGGCTGAGACACTTTACTGATTTCCCTTATATTGTGCAAACTAAACTAATGAACTTTACTTTTCTTCTTTTCTCAAATTTTTAAGTTAAAATTTGTTTATTTTTATTTGGAATTGCCCTACCAGACCAAGTATCTGATATTAGACTTCGTGACCAAAGAAGCGGAAAGGTATTTATCCAACATCCTCAGTCTTTGGGTCACCTGGCCAATAATTATCAAGGGATCTGTGGTAACTCACCCATGATATTGACAAAACTGGTGGTCCCTGCCAGGTACACCCCAAGTTTATGGTGAAAATATATATAAACAATAAAATGAATAATAACAATTTGGCGTCCAATCTCTTTTTATATCAGGAACGCTTTAAATCCTTAGCTAATTTACCTGCTATGATGCACGGTATGGAGCAACGAATTCTTGCCCTTGAGCAACACCAACTTGAGCTTCAGGATTCAACTATTAAGCTAAAAGAGAATTTTGGCAGCTAACCCCACTTGTTGCCACCAAATTGGCCATTCGTGATGCCCATGATTGGGTAAATTTAATAATTGAAGATATCAACGATTTACAGAAATCAGATGGATGCTCTACACCCTCATGTATCTCCCAGCGCTAGAAGTTCTTCTTCAGGGGAAAATGCACCCCCAGTGTCAATTCATGTCGTTTAACCATTAACCCCCCATTGGCACATTCAAACCGTAAAAGAGAAGTATGTCCCAGGTGAAGGATATTTTATCTTTCCTGTTTTGTTATAAAAGTGCCATGGAGGAAGCTACTGACACCCAAAGGCTTAAACACCTAACCAACTGGCTTTAGTCTCATAGCTCAAGACATTATGGTGCCTCATCTAGTGCATTGCTGAACTTGGGATGACGCCAATACTGCTTTGCTTTGGGAATTTTGAGCGACCTAACTTTATACAACCATAAGAAATCTTTTATGGGCATAAGCCTTGAGCGGGGAGAAACCAGCACTGAGTTTACTCACCTTTTTTTTCTTGAGACTCAAAAGTTGGTCACCAGAAAACGTCTTACTTTAGATAATTCTAGAACTGCTTCATTTTTGGCATCTAAAAAGATGCCTAACATTCTAATTTATTTTAAAGCGGGAAGTCTAACTGGACGTCTCTCCTTTATATCAAAAAAGTCATTTTAAAGATTCCAGATGATCTACTCAAACCCACTGGGCCCCAGTTTTAAGGGTAAGCTTTGGCCCCAAATGCTAGAAGTTACATTCCAAAGTCGCCTACCCCGAGTTATTGTGCACTTTTTGTAAAAGAAAAAACCATAATGTTAACACTTGGCCGCATCTTCCAATACAGATTGGCAAAAGATCAGCCAGTATAGGGCAGGAGGCTCTCTATGATAACGACACTCATGTGCCTTAGGACCCTTATACTAGCTCAAGTTCCATGCCCAGCACCTTGAGATGCTTTGTGTTAGTGGCACCTGCAGAAGTCGACATACCATTCCTATCCAAGGAAAAAGATCTTAAGCTTTCCTATTTTATGTTGGTCAGTTACCCAAACAGATCTTGGGGTCAGTTCCTCTATGGAAAGCCAAGAGCTGGCAGATAAAACATTTAAAAGTATTGAACAACCCAGAGCTTGACCACAGAAAAATCCCCCATTTTCTTAGCTACAGCTCCCAATGAAATTTTACTAGCCATTAATTCTAATTTCAGCTCTTTGGTGGTTTGAGTAGAGGTATTCGTTCATAAAGTTAAAGTCCTGGCAATAATTGATATTAACTCACCGGTTAACAATATATCCTCACTACTTATCCAGAAAATAAAAAATGTCTCCAGACTTGATTCATGATGCCAAATATGGGATGGCTGGTAGTCAAACAATCAAAGCAATCAAGGCATATTTTGCCTTACCTCTTTAACTCAGAAAGCAATTAATCCCTCAACTATACCTCCTTATGCTCCATGTCACTGATGCTCCCACCCCTAATGCTGTCCGCCATGGTCCACCAGCTAAAGCGGGCGCCAGACAAAAGTTTCCCCAAAGCCTCCTCGCCATCTGATATGGCTTCCTGGGCTGATAACCTAGGGGCCATATTAGGAATTACTTTATTTATGATAATTCCTTTGTTTGGCCCATTTGCGAATAAAGATGTGTGGCGGCTCCCCCTTTTGGGTTGGGCACCACTAGTACTAAAAAAAGAAAGCAATTATTTACTGCCCCTGCTATTGCATTAGAAAACGATAATTACAAGCTTCTTATTAGGGTCCAACTGATGCAGGAGTTTAACTGCATCATCAACCACAAAGAAAAATACTTGTTCCTACTAGGGTATTGGATTTAATTAATATTCAAATCTACCAGTCAAAAGTAAAGGAGCCCCAAAAAATGAACCTGTCTCCTTGAATACCCGTCCTACATTTGTAAAGTTGAGTATCAATTCTTAAGAGGAAAAACTAAGTTGCTCCCTGAGGCTGTGGACGCTGAAGGTGAGATCTCTCAGTATGCCCCATATTCTTTTATAGTACCCTCTAGATTACAAGTGATTGTGAATATGGGGATCATGATTCACTTCCCTTCTACCAAAGATTTGGAGCTAAGTGGCCACCCTAACTCTTCAATCAAAGAGGCGTTGACATGTCCAGGGATTTTGGCTGCTGCTTATGGGAAATCTATATCTATATTATTAGGGAATCTAACGGATCAAACCCTCCAAGTACCTTGGTATGCCCCTATTGCTTACATAAAACTATGCCTCATTGAAAATATCTCTGATGTGAGTTGTTTTGGCTCTTTATAAAATT
Organism: Massospora cicadina; assembly: GCA_022478985.1. Lineage (NCBI taxonomy): Eukaryota > Fungi > Entomophthoromycota > Entomophthoromycetes > Entomophthorales > Entomophthoraceae > Massospora > Massospora cicadina. Next base: position 57,308 of record JAKSZP010012357.1, read on the forward strand.
TAAAGTTTGATCCCATACCCATTATAGCTCTGGTTGAAAGTAGAATTGGAGACAATCTCACACATAATGAGTGCCAGAACGTCAGAGACCTCCTTGAGGAGTATTGCGATATTTTTTCCTCAGGACCAAGTGGTTGCAGAAAAATGTGAGGGTAATTCACCAGATTGAGACTGAGGTCACCCTTCATTAAAATCTCGTCCATACAGAAAATCTAAAGTTGAGGAAGCCCAAGTGGCCCTAGAGCTACAGCAACTGTTGGAAGCTGGGTTACACATGCCTTCTAAAAGCCCATGGCTTACCCACTCTTATTGATTCAGAAAGAATATGGTGGCCACCTTGTTGTCATGGATTATCGCCACCTCAATCCAATCACAAGAAAAGACAGCTATCCATTGCTAAGTATAGATGACTCCTTACGATTGATGTCAGATTCTGACTATTTCTCCGCTATGGATCTCACCAGCAGGTACCAGCAAGTTGATTTATTGCAAGAGGATTAGGAAAAATGCGCCTTCATCTCAAATGAAGGATTGTTCAAGCCCACTCAAATGCCTCAGAGGTTATGTAATGCCCCTGCTGCCTTCCAACGCGCCATGGACGGACTTTTAGGTGATTTAAAACGTTTTTGTGTGTTGATCTATCCTAAAAAATTACCATTTTTTGATAACCTTTACCAAGCACATAGATCATCTCAGGCAAGTTTTCCGGTGGTTATGGCAAGATTTGCTAAAATTAAAGCTGTCAAAATGCTCCTTCAACAGAATGGAATGGATTTCTTAGGCCATAAGATACGGAAAGCCAGAATATTCCCAATGGACAAATAAGGTCCTGGCCATTTTTAAATGTTACCCCTAAATTCCTATGAGACATACAAATTTTTGAGGGGATAGTGGAATATTCTTGCCAATTTATTCCCCACTTTGAAAACACATCTGAGTCTTTAGTTACTTACTGTAGAAAGGGATACTCTTCTAATGGAAAGAAGAGCAGCAGCAAGCCTTTAAACTGCTATACATCTCTCTCATTCTCCAGTACCTTTATCCTAATTTTGATAAACCCTTTCTCCTATTCACTGATGCTAGCGATAAGCTATTGGAGCCGTACTATCTTAGCATGACAAAAACCTAGTGTAACATCCTATCGCCTACTATAAAAACTTTATCTAGAGCTGAACGCAACTCTAGCATTATGGAATGCAAATGCTTGGCAGTACTACTGTCTAATAAGCATTTACGACCTTATTTTAAATGGAAAAATTTCACCATAATCACCAATCATGCTTTCTTGCGATAACTACAGAAAATGAAAGACTCTGATGGGAGGTTAGCGCGATGGGTATTAAATTTTAAAACTATATTTATTCCTTTATTCTTTGACCAGAGCTGATAGACCAAAATTTGGACTTCCTATCTCAACTTCCCATATTAACTTTAACTGACCCTGAGGAGGATTGACTCTACAACCTCTTAACCCAATCTCATTTATGAAAAATGAATCCCCAACCCTTCAAAAAGAATTAGCATTAAGATTGGCATATAACCAAGTTAAAGATGGTAAAATATACAAACTTGTAGCTCAAAAATGGTTGCCTACATATGCTATCGGCAAAAACTGACATCACATTAGAAGGACATTGGCAAGTTGGTCACGTTGTAATTTGGAAAACTTATCAGTGGCTCAAGAATCTTTGATATTGGGAAGGAATGCTTGTCTTGATCCAAGACATCTTAGAGTCCTTTCTGGTATGTAAAAGCCAAGACAAACCATTTCACTAATCTCAAAATATAGTGGTCTCACCCTGTGAACCCATCCATACTAGCATTGATATTGTGAGATCCCTACCTCAAGCCTCTAATGGTCATTGGCTCCTCCTTCTAGTTGTGGATCATTTAACTAAGTGAATCAAAGCTGTACTACTACTTTCCGCTTTGCCAAAAGCTACCGCCACCTTCTTATATAATTAAATTATCACCCAGAATGGGTGCCCTAACATAAATCTTCAATAATTGGAAAAATTTCCTATTGTCACTGGTGTATTATTTGGCCGAACTTATGGGATACACCCAGGTGTTTTCCACTTCCTACCATCCTTCAACCAATGGAATAATAAAGTGGGTGAATGGTACTTTTTTTTTAGTACTAGATGGTCCTATGGGTGAATGGTACTTTTTTTTAGTACTAGATGGTCCTATGGGTGAATGGTACTTTAATTGTCACTATCCAGAAAATGGCTATGACTGACCTCCTTCATTGGATTCAGTATTTGCCTAGTAATTCTGGCCTATAAAATAAGCTATACTGAATAATTAAGACGTCGCTCTATCAAACATTGTACGGAAGAAATCTTCAGTTGCCTTCTAAAGTTCAGGCCATGCTAGATCAAGCTTCTCCTGATGCCCCTAAAGTTACTATGCAAAGCATCACCAATGAAATTATCCACCTCCAGGCCCTGGCTTCTGAGAATATATCTGCTACCACAAGTAGAGAAGCTAATCTCTTTAACAATAAGTGTCAGACAATTACAAGTCCGATTATATAATAATGGTGTATCTGTTTAAAATATGGACTAAAATAAGGACAAAACCAGCTAAAAGACCCTCGTTGATTATTGGTGGAACCCTTTGAATTGGGGCAATAGTTTATTATTAAACTAGGCAATTACCACGAGTTTGGGTAGTCAAATTGTTCCAACTATGATGCAAAATCAGGGGAGTCCATCTGAGGCTCCTCCCCTAGGCAACTTCTAATGTAGTACAACCTACATTGTGGAGACCAGCCCCTTTTATAGGGTCGGAGGGGGTACAGCAAGGTGCAAAAACTTTCCCAGCCACTGATTGGGTAAAATAAATCAAAGCCTTACTGCACGGATCTATCCTGCCTTCCCTCCATTGGCTTTCCCATCAAAGCAAAGTGAGTCTCCCAAGTTCCAATAGGTCAAAAATCAATATCCCCTATTTTTACTTTACTAAGCAATCCAAACTTCAAGTCTCAACATTTTAAAAACCAAGTATCAACTTTATTAAGAGTGTTCTCTTTTCTTACCTTTGCAGTCACTAATAAAATCATATAAAATCAAAACTTTTATTTACTCTTTATTTTTAGTTTGCATAAGTGGTTGAATAACCCCCTCATAATTATTCTTCCCTGTAGTAGAGAATTGTACGTCTTCTGCAAACAATTTGTTGGAATTTGGGTTTAAAAGGCACCAGCGAGCACCCTAAATAGCCTAAAATCCAACAATAAGCATGAGCATCTTCACACATTCCAACTGGGTGACCTGGTTCTTTTTTACCATTATTGGCATGGAGGTTGCAACAACAAATTCGACATTAACTGGTTGGGGCCCTAAAAAGTCATTTATAGGTGAAGCAACAAACACTCAATTGTGGAGGTTGTTCAGGGTACTATGGTAAATTGTGTACACAGTCAATTACTCCTGCCATTTTCCACCCTGCATCAAGATCTAGCAGAGTGTTGTAAGGATTCCTGCCCAAATCCAAGATTTGAATGATTAGATGATGTAAATTAAACCTGAACCATTAAAATTATTGGGTATAATCCCTTGACAATAATTACCACATTACAACATCGGGAAAATCCCCAACTAATTCAGACATCTATTACTTGCCCAAAATCACCTATTATTGGGGTTCAAACCTGACCTATGCGGCGAGAGAATCCCAATCTGAAACGCGAAGTAGAGCTTGGCTTAGTAAGCATGAAGATTGGCCGAGACACTTTACTGATTTCCCTTATATTGTGCAAACTAAACTAATAAACTTTAATTTTCTTCTTTTCTCAAATTTTTAAGTTAAAATTGTTTATTTTTATTTGGAATTGCCCTACTAGACCAAGTATCTGGTATTAGACTTCTTGACCAAAGAAGTGGAAAGGTATTTATCCAACGCCCTCAGACTTTGGTTCATCTGGCCAATAATCATCAAGAGATCCGTGGTAATGCACCCATAATACCAATAGAGATTTTCACATGACCATTGAAATTTACAAAAAGACAGTGATATCATTGAGGTACACAATGGCACAAGATAGTTTTAATTCCCCTAATATCCATACATGGCTCATTAATAGGTGGCCGGTGCATTGAAAAGTCCCTGGGGCATCCTCATGGGTTCAAATAGACCCTTTTTGACTATAAGTGCACATTTGGCCCAATCTTTAAAGGCGAGCTCTACTTGCCAATATACACTAGTGAGATTCATAGTGGAAAAGCATTGTGATCCTGCAAGCAAGCAGAGAGAGTCATTGATCCAGAGCAAGGGATAACTGTCCTTATAAAATCAAGTTGAGCTGGCAATAGTCCATCACCACGCAATGGCTTCCATTATTATTCTCAACCAACAAGAGAGGGGAGGACCAAGGACTATGCAAAGGCACCAATAGCCTGAATAAAGTATTTGTTTGAGCTCAACAGCCACCTGAGCTTCTTCAACCTTACTTTTTTAGTAGGGACAGGACCAAATAAGGGGAGCGTCCACGGTTTACATGTGATGTAAAACGCTATTAATCTTATAAAAATAATAGGTAGAGGTTAAAAAGAGTTCCAAATAAACATTCAATAAGTTCTTGATCTAACTCTGTTGCTCACTGATGAGCTCTTGCCAAATACAGGCGTCAACTAGAGCTACCTATGGGGTTGTTTCTAACCCAAAATCTTGCAAACTTTCAAAGCTAGAATTATCATCTATGGCCTCTACAGGAAGGAGGCGAATATAAGCAGCCAGAGTATTAGGTCCCAATATCCTGGG
>JAKSZP010012358.1:0-61934 GCA_022478985.1 Massospora cicadina
GATATAACAATGGGATCTTATGTTATGCTCAATACACGTCATTTGAGAATGCAAGTACCCTCCCACAAGTTCGCAAGTAAGCGTTCAGGTCCCCACTTGGTGGAGGAAGACTTGGGCAATGGTGCATTCTGATTAAAACTGCCAGCCCATTGGAAACAGCACCCCATATTACACGTTTCCCAGTTGTCACCTTTTGAGGGTACTGTTCCTGCGGATTCTTGCTAGTAATAATTGAAGATATGGAGGAAACTGAAGTAGAAAATATCCTAGCACCCCATAAGTCCTGTCAGTCCATTCAGTAACTTGTAGCCTGGAAAGGGTATTCAGCTTATGAGAACAGTCAGGATAAGGCTCGCAATTGCACTAACTGCATGGAACTGGTTGAAGTGTTTAATGAATCCCACCTAACACCCCCCATCCCCCCAAAAAAGTTGCAATGGTAATGGTGATCAAACTACCCAAGGCGCACAAAAATGTGGCCCTCGTGCAGTTCCTGGTGGTGCCCTTCCTTTGGAAAAAGGAAAGGGTAATGTAAGTCCAGGGGAACGTCCCCTGTTCATAGACTGGTTGCTCTTCCCGTTTCAGAGCAAAAAGGGTCTGAAGAGGGTGGCCATGCCCCTCATCACCCAAGGCGCACAAAAATGTGGCCCTCGTGCAGTTCCTGGTGGTGCCCTTCCTTTGGAAAAAGGAAAGGGTAATGTAAGTCCAGGGGATTGTCCCATTTGTATAGACTGGTTGCTCTTCCCGTTTCAGAGCAAAAAGGGTCTGAAGAGGGTGGCCATGCCCCTCATCACCCAAGGCGAACTCGCCCACATGGTAGACAAGCGTTGAGTAACAGCTTTCCCTCTCTGGACTCCTCCCCCAGTACCTTGCTCACCATGGCCGAACTTGTCAGATAAATTATGGACATCTATCCAAGATCACTGAATTAAAGTCTATTGCTCCAAAACCAATGGAAATTAAGCCTTACAATCGGAATCTGCATAGCCAAAGAGGGATGAAGATTGAGTTATCAGCTGGAATCGCTGACAGTTTTGATTCTCCCAGAAGTGCAATCATCTAAGTTTGACCCCCTCTCAAAATCATTAGGGATGATCCCCAATGTGCAGGTAGTAGCATTGGACACCATCAATGATAGTTCAAAGCTCCCTTCTGAAAAATTGGGAGTTGTGGCTGACACAACGCTTTTGACCAAAAAATGGTCCAGTGACTGGGCATGGGTTAGTTGAGCATCCTGAACCTGTTCCCAACAATTGGGACCGCCCCTACGTGGGGTGGCCTTGGGGGATTTCTGCTGCTCGTTGGGCCAGATGCCGTTGCACTAACCATCAGAAATGCAGTCAAGCCTCAGCTTGGGCGTTTGAGGTCAAACTGACAGTGACTCAGCCTGCTGCTGAATCCTTTGATGTAAGTTCCTATTGAGCTTATCTGCCCCCATCCCCAAATAATTCGCCAGTTAGGTTAAACTTGAGGGACCCAATCCCTTCTTGTCCCCGCATCAATTGACCACTATTTAATCAGTTGCATCACACTGAGAAAATTGTTGATTGATTTTCTTCCTTTATTTTTCGTTAAAAACCTTTCCCTAAATTTATGTTTTTACGTTGAAAATAAACCGCCTTTTACACTGACATTCACACACTCCTCAGGGTTAACGGTATATTTTCTGGTATTTTATTATGTGCCTGTATGAGATTCTGGTTCACTGGCAGTCATTGGCAAAAATCCTTTCTAGTCTCATATCTGTCATACCAGCAACAGTGGCTTTGGCAGTCTGGTTTGCCATTCAGGTGCTCTGGCATCTGGGCTGGCAGGCCGGTCCAATTCTAACTTGCTGTCTGCCTCAAAAAGCTCCTCATCCACTGTATGCAGGTACAGTGGGCAGTTTATGTTAATCACATGCACTGTTGTACGAAATGTTAAGTCAAATTTCGTATGAGGGGGAATGCGACCAGCCTTAGTAGAGTCAAAAATACCTTGATATCATATCAACTCAATGGAAATTTGGGTGGAAGACCGATGGGAGAACCAAGGCTTAATTGAACTACAGCTACAAGAATTAGTGAGGGTATCCAACAATTGAAACTCACCCTCAGTCTGGCCATTAAAATGACAATATATTAGACTTAAAGTGAATTCTAACATTCTGATGATGCCAGCAACCCACACCCAAAATTACCAGAAGCACCAAATTTGGCATTGTGGAAAATTGATTGCAAAAGCTAAACTAGTGAACTGAGAAGGGTACTGGACGTCATACTTTGTATGAGGTCTGGGAGGAAGACGAAGCAACCATCACTGTAGGACCAAAGTCCCGGTCAAGCTCCAGCTGGTGAACCAACTCTACGCTCATAAAATTACCCATTGCACCAGTGTCAACCAAGGCCTCAAAAGACACTTGGTGAGATCTGATACTAATTTTCATTAGTAATATAAAGTAAGCGGAGTTCTCTTTATTGGCAGCTATAGTTGAGTCCATAGATAAGAAAGAGATGCAATAGGAGTGGGGGAAACCACAAGGTTTGTGACAGGGTCAGATATTTCATAATTCAGATTGTCAAAATATACTGACATGGGCGCGTGTGCTATGACAAGTTATGAAATCAATTCAGATACTTATTTGGTGCAGAGATTTTATAACAAGGCAGCCTCAGCGGCTCCTAGCATGAAAATACATTTTAGAGATCGGGTTGAGTGAATATGGGATATGCTAGAGTTTTGTTTCCAAAGTAGAGCTTATTCAAAACCTTAGTTATTTGAAATAAAAAGGCCACTGCTGTTTCCATCTCAACAATAAGGGCGTAAATGGTTAGAATAATGGTCAGGTTATTATGCCATGAAGACAGAAAGTTAATTTTAGACCAGCCTGCCAGTTTAAGTGCTGAAGCACCAAAATGACAAGCTCAAATGCTAGTGGCACTGCTGCTTACGCGTCTCTTATGAGTCCAGGAAGGAATTTTGTCACTGAGCGCCCATGAGCCATATTCACGTATAAAAACCTAGCAACAAACCAGGTAAGCATGGCCCTAGGGCCTATGGGTTGTTGACTTAGTTGATTCAGGAGGAGTATTTTGGCTTTTGAACATAATAGGAACTGGAATCAGGTAAATGTATTTTTATTGAAAAGGTAAGAAAAGAAAATCAACTGACAATTTCCTCTTTGTGTTATGAATGATTAAATAGTGGTCAATTTGGGAGATAACTATCAAAGCATGGGATTGGGGCCCTCAAATTTGACCTAAACTGGAAAACTTTGAGCGAGGGGGTGAAATAAGATTGAATCCAATAGAAATTGACATCAAAGGAGTCAGCATTGGGCTAAGTTGCTGCCAATTCAGCCTCAGCCACCCAAATTTCAGCTTTTTTCATTTTTTCTACAGTCAATGCGATGGCGTCTTGCCCAACAGGCAACAGGAACCTCCCAGGGCCACTCCACATAGAGGTGGTCCCAAGAAGTTGGGAACAGGTTTGAGATAACCAACTCACAAGCACCCGGTCACTTTGGCATCCATTCAACCAAGCTTGATTCCTCAAGCAATGATCCTAATTTGAGAGGGGAGGGTTTGAAGCTGGAAACGACTTTCAATGATGGCCTAATGCTCTCGTTGAATTTTGCCACAGATTTGACATTAGACAATCACATCTTGATAGTTACAAGTCTTTCAGGCGTTGTTTCTGAAGGTTTTGAAGCTGCTTTCAAACCAATAATCTCATTTCTCAAAAGCTCAATGTCACTGGCAAGTTTGACTAAGGAATTACCCTCAATACTCCATTACCTAAAAGTGCATGTCCGTTGGGCCTCATTGCCATGAGAGTAGGAATTTCAGATAATTCAGCATAAATCTCTTCAATTTGCTGTACTAATTTGGCAGAAGAAATTGTGGGAACCAGTGGGGAAGTTTTCAGAGGGATGGCTGTCGCCCAACGCTCATCTACTACATGGGCAGGATCACCCTGCGTGACAAGGGGGACAGCTGCCCTCTTAGAACCTTTTTTGATGGGGAATGTGAATATTTCCTAATCTAGGCAGATGGGTCGCTCCCCTGGACTTACACACTGACTCATAGCGGAAAAGTATCCTATACTTAACCCAAAGGGCAAAATGCATGTTGCCCTGAGGGAGACAAGGGGGTTTTGAGGGACCACATGTGGTCTGCACAAGGTGGAAGGCCAAGTCCTGAGGTGGGACATAATGATCATTAGAATAAGGATAATGACAGAGGCAGCCAGTCATGAAACAGCATCTGCTAAAAGATATTTGGAGACATCACACCACTTCCTTATATAGGAGCATCAGCAGTTAATCTCAAAGACATAGGAATGGAATGGCAAAACAGTTGTCAGGAAATTTATATGGCTTGAAGATTAGCCTAAATTTTTAATGACGGATCATCTGTTATCTGTCAAGATCAATTTTAGTGCATTTAATACTTACCACAATTAAATATGGGTTGATACTAAGCAATTTGAGTTTGGCCAAAAAATGGGGGCTTAATCAGATCTTCAAATGATGAGATGAGCACGATGAAAATTAGAGAAGCTATGTAGCTGCTTAGATTGTACAAAGAGTGGCCAGATAGATGAGTGAAAAGGGGGAAAATGCAGAAAGGAAGGGAGTATTTTTGGATAATAACAAGTAGTGGATTCTATGGTGTAAGTTAAGAGAAGATCAACGGAAGTGGACTCTGCCATTATAAAAAAAGGTAGTGTACGCCAAAGCCTTTGGCTTCATTTTATATTTTATTACGTTTATTTGAGGAACAACGATCCTCATATCATCATTTCTGTTACATTAGTGGACACCCTTACTGTGCAACCTTTAATGGATTAAAACCTATTTCGCCAGATTTTACAACAATGGTGCTCACTACAGGTGGCTTTATGATCTAACCAAAAAAGCCAAGGTATCTGAACCAGGCACATCCTGTTAGCCCTGACAGGAAACTGTACTAGCCTACCAAGTCAGCGCAGTACGCTGACATCAGTTCGCTTTGAGTACAATAATCCAAACCAAAGTGCTCTCCTTCATGAGCATGAAATGTCAATGGATCATTTTAAAAAGTGTTCAGTCAGATGATTGCTCTTGATTGATAGAATAGACAATTATCAAACTGCCTTGATGACACCATTGAGCGGCTACATGGCGTGGAGCAGCAATTTAAGGCTACCTCATATCCCCAGAGTCTTGCGGGGAAGCTGACAAACAAACAGGGTATGATAGTGTTCAAAGTGGCATTACAGTATTTATGAACTTGAGGAAGGCGCAGCAGACCTATTTGCCGCCTAATCAGGTAACAAGAATCGGTTCACATTTAGTGGAATCTTGGAGTATAATTACGCCTTTCCAAAAAGAGATCCTACCATTTTTGCTGTGTTGCCAGTAGAAGAGGGACAGGCTGCTTCAAACCCTGCAGACAAGCTGAGTTCCGTTATACCTTCTGTGCCCTCCCCTCGCCTAGAGACAATACACGCCCCAAGTCATGCCCCAGTTTGCTCCCAGAGCTCATAGCTTTGAGCGAGATGAGGACATTTGCATTGACAAATTTGCTCTGTTCAATTGGGACAAATATATGCTTGGTTTTTAAAAAGTTTGAGTTTGCTGTGGAAGGAGCGTCAGACCGCCATAAGGTTAAGCTGCTGATCTCTATTATAGATGTTGAAAGCGCTGACCAAGTTTAATTGCTTTCTGGGATAGTTCTATCACCTACCAAGAAGTTAATGATACCGTGCTGAGCATGTTCAGGGGCATCAAAAATGTCTCAACGAAAAGCCAATTTTCTAACTTAGGGGTTCCAGCGAAACGAGACACTAAAAGTGTCTACTGATTTGTTTTCCTCAGAGACGCACATCTTGGTGAGAGCGGGAATGCTATCTGAGGCTGTCATGGGAATTGCAATGACCTCAGAGGGAAAGCCACACCATCAATTATTTAATGTGATAGCACCCATTATTCAAGGGGATGTTTTTTCCTTGATATTGTTAATTTGCATCGTCTAAAAGCAACGTTTAGCCCTTTTAATCATGAACAGAGGCCTGCACTGGCCCTGTGGGTCTTTTTTTCAAACAGCGTGAACTGGCCTTCCTTGATTCTGACAAAAAATTCCTAGCTTTTCTATAACTATTCGCCTTGCCCTCATCTGAATTATGACCCTGCGGCCAACCCTCATCCTGGACTTTCTAATGAGACTTTGGTTGAAACCCCTCTGGAGTAAACTGCTATGCTTGCAGTCATCTTGGCCATATTGCGTTCCACTGCCCTACTAAACGTCAAGTTCATGTCATACAGTCAAACCAGTATGAGCAGGTAAAAGACCAAGTGGAGTAGAGACGGGACTCTCTACTTCTCATAATTTACCTACAACGGTCAATTGACCATGAAGAATTGCTTCTCACCAAGGATCTCCAATATAATGACGAACTATTGTATCAGCAACCAGCTGATGACGTGCACGTGTTGACTTGAACTCAAGCTAAAGAAGCCACCATGGAGGAGGGTTTATGGGAAACTCCAATGCTTTATGCATGTCAAATCCTAGAGCAAACCAACTCTGACAAACCTCAACCTTCATTGGATGCACCCTCGCTGAAAGGGGTAAATGTCATAAGACCAGTAGATGCAATCATTAAGGAGTACCCACAAGGTCAGGGTGGGTATTATGTGGTCCCTTGAAAAAATAGATTGCTTGGATGTTCACATAACATTTAACCAAGATTCTACTTAGTCTGAATGTACATATTGTGACTTTTTTGTTGCAGAAAACAAAGTTTTTGCAATCATAGACACCGGTGCTCCAGTTAATATAGTTTTACAAGGGTGGTAGCTAAGTTACATCTGAAACCTGACGTGGAGCACTGGATGGCATATGGGAATGTTGGGATGGCATGCGCTGTCTTACATGAGCTTACAGTGTGCTGCCTTTGCAATTTAGGTTTATTGCTGGATTGCACCAGAGATTGTAATACCTGACAATAACTATGACATACTGATAGGAGCAGCCTTCACGCGCCACTTTGGTGCGGTTGTCAATATAGATGAGGAGATCCCTTGGGTTGGGACCATCTAGTACTAAAAAAAAAAAAAAATATATAGATGAGGAGATCTTCAAAAATATTGGGCCAGTGGATCACATTTTATTTTACATCTAAAGGTGTGCCCAAGGATTCCAATCGGTTGGGACAAGTTAATTTCATGTATTTTTATGGGATAATCCCTTTCTTCTATCAGCATTTGAAAAACAAAACCAGGGTTCTCTCCCACCAGATATATGAGTACCAGGGGGCTACCTCTTTGACCACTGCTGCCATATTGGTCACCTCTGACCACCAAATTATAGAAGCTTTAGGGCTAGAGATTAAGACACCAACTGGGCTTTATGGTGAATCCTTGGCCTTTATCAGCAATCACGCTTTGAGCCTCATGTGGCCTCAGGTGTAACCTTACCTGGACACAGGGAAATTAAAGTGTTACTAGCAAATCTACAAAAAGAACCGCTGTGGATCTGAAGACACCAGGTGGCAACATATATGCATTTGACCCCTGTGATGAGATCCTCCGGTTCCATAAGTTTGGTTTGATGAATGAATCTGGTCTTCCCACTGGACCCTTTCCAGTGTAATGGTGGTGATTCCATGACAAACCTTAATGGGGTTATCAGAAGAGCGGAAAAATTTTGCGATAGTTTTTTAAAAAAAACTGAGACATCTCCACAGCTAATGATCATTATCTGGGATGCTCTCGCAGCATCATTCATAAGATGAAACCAGGATCACCCTACCATTTAGTCTCAGCCAATTTTCCACTCAAAGGTCATGTAAGAGGTAGTTTCTGACAAAATAAGGAAGCTTATGGAGCAGGGAATGCTAGAGCCATATAAATGCCCCTGGACTTCGCCTGTATTGATTGTAAAAAAGGACAACACAAAATGGGTAGAATTGACTATCATAAGCTGTGCCTTATCACAAAAAAGGACTTTTATTCACTGCCACGTATCAATGACGCTTTAAATTGACTGGGTGGTGCTATCTTTTTCCCATCTATAGAACTAATCTCAGGTTACTGGCAGAGTGATTTGCCCGCAGCAGAACGAGAAAGTGTGCTATGATCACCTCTAAAGGTATATTTCAGATCACCCATATGCCGCAGGGGCTGTGTAATGCCCTGACTACGTTCCAGAGAAATATGGAAATTTTTTAAGTGATCTCAAACTGTCATGTATCCTAGTGTATCTTGGCAACCTTAACGTCATTTCATGGACGTTCTTGAAGCACCTCAATCATTTGGAAGAGGTATATCACCAGCTTTCAGAAGTCAAAATAAAAATCAAGCCCACATGTACACTTCTTTAAAGACAAAAAATTATATCTTTGGTTTGTGGTAGGTGCTATGGGACTCAGAACACAACCAGCCAAGGTAGAAGCCATCTGAAGAATGACTCAGCCCAGTACCAAGTGGGATATGCAAGTGTTTCTGAGGATGGTTGGGTATTACTAATGGTTTATTCCCAACTCCAGCTACATAGAAGCCCCTTTCTTCAAGATTCTCCATAATGACATTGTTTTTGAGTAAATGGTATGCAGCAGAGTGCCTTTGATACTCTTCATATTGCTTTTATTAGCACCCCAGTGTTGCGATTATGAACTTTGAGAAGAAATTTATTGTATAGACAGATGCTTCTCTTTCTACTGTTGGAGCATTATTGTCCCAACTAGATGATGAGGGGGTGGAGCACCCTGTCGCTTAATTCAGTCAAAATTTGAATTTTCACAAAAAGAATTATACTGTACGGAATAGGAGTTCTTAGTTGTAAATTTATGCATATAATCAGTTCTGGATGTAACTTCATGGAGTTAAATTAAGGTCATGACAGACCACAATTATTTCAATGGCTACAAAATCTTTGAGAGATGGAGGGACGCCTTGCTCGATGGGTCCTTAAGCTCAGGCCTGCAATTTTGAAATATTTTATTTTCCTGGCGCAAAGAATAATAATACTGACTGTTTATCTTGGTTATTGAAAATTGCTACAACAGAAATATTGGAAATTTGATGTATGAAAGACGATCAGTGGCAAATAATCTTATGAACCGCCTCAAGTCATTTGGGCACTAGATGGGATGATGGCTTTACGGTCTGGAAAGATGGTGAGTTATAAAAGTATATTAGTGATGATATTTTAAGTTTCCTAAAACTCTCTACTTGATTGGCCATTACTCTGAGCGCGCATAAGGCAGTAGGTTACAGAGGGCTTTGCAAAACGTTAATGTTCTTACAACCACACTATTATTGGGAGAGTATATACTTTGGTGTTTCAAAGTGATTTCTTGTTGCCACCAATGTCAGATAGAGAAGCCATTATACCAGAAGACCTTATATAGTTGGTGAAGCCCCAGTTTGCATGGCACATGGTATCCATTGACATTGTGGGACCCTTACTGATGGTTAAAAATCGCTCCAAATATCCTGGTAGCAATCAACCATTTGACCAGGTGGGTAGAGGAATGGCCAATAAGGGATTTGGGGCATCACCTTGGCCAAGTTCATAATGGAGTGCATATTTCAATGGCATGGCTACCAACGTAATATTTACTAAGAACAGAACCAACTTCACTTTGCACATTCTACCTATTTGAAAGAACTAATGGCCATCTGTGGGTCTCTAACAACCTCATACCATCCTGAGTCCAATGCAATGGTTGAAAGGTTTAACAGAACGCTGGTGAATATACTCAGGAAGCTGGTGACAGATAGACCATTGAATTGGAGTACCCTCTTTTCCACAGCTGTCTTCATCTACAACATCAGTTATCATTATGCAACTGGAAAGAGTCCTTTTCAGCTGCTTTAGGTAAGGCATCCAGCTCTGTCTGCATCACTTTACTCCTGCATCAAGGATATTGGCAGAATAGATCCACACCACTACTTGATGACTTTGATGTCCACCTATTAAGCTTTAGACTGAGATGTACTCAACCAGCATGGCTAAAAAGATCAAATATCATGATCTTGATAAGTTAAGATGTAGTGGACTTTTACAGTTTGTGAGAGGTGAGAGTGTTCTCTTCCATGACCAGCATGGGTTTGGACAACGGAATAAGTTAGCTAGTATATGTATAAGGCCTTTTAAGAAAATATAGAAGCCCATTGCGAATGCCTATACAATCAAGGACCCAAAAAGTGGTCTGATTATCAACTGAGTGCACGCTATGCTCCTTTGGGTTTATAAGCATTAAAAAATATGTTAATAATAATAATAATAATTTTATTTGAGGTGGGCCGGGGTTTAAAAAGGTTTGGGAAACGCTGATCTAGGAGCTGCAAGCAAATAACGCCCTTTCCTATTGTGTGACTTTGGGACAAATATGCTGCACCAAAGAGAGGGGGAGAAGTGAAGTAAAAGGGGGCCACGGCCTAAACCTGAGTACTGGGGGAGAACGTCGTGGCCAGTGTTCCCATGGGACCCGGCAGTGTTGGAGGGGTTTGCTTGGGCTGCTTGGTAAATTCATGCTGTTGAGGCAGGTTTGCATTTCTGGGTCAATGGTTAGGAAGGGTAGTGGAAGCCATCTCTTCACCATCCTCTGAAGTTGGCGTGGAATTATTTTTCCAAACAACCAAGTATTGAACACTTTAGTTATATTTTTGTTGTATTGATTGCAAATCTCGACGGGATTTGGGGCTTGGTTATGAATTGCCTTAATATAAATCGTGTGAACTGCCCATAGGGATATAGCAAAAATAACTGCTTGGAGCAATTCTGGAATTGGTGATTTAATATTAAGTGCCATAAAATTTGCAATTGGACAGAGTTTGGTGGGCACATGGTTGGGTGCCATCAGTGGCCACGCTAGTTTCCATACAAGCTGGGCCATTGGGCACTCTTTCATCCTATGCAGCAGGGTCTCTTTTGCGCAGCACACTCTGCAGTGCTCCTGGGTTAAGTTAGATGGCTCAGCTGTTTGGTAGGCCCTGTGCAGGCATCACCAGATGTGCGCCCTGATTTTCAGGTGAAGTAGATCATGAGTTGCAAATTCATAAAAAAATTTTTGAGTTTTTTCATCATATGGCTGATTATTATGATCCAGGAGGTCAATACAGGATAGGGTTTGTGCTCTAGGTGGGGGTATTCCACCATTGAGACTTGTGCGCCCCTGCATTCCTGGGTGTAGGCATGGTTTGCAAATCCTCAACTGCGTTGCCCCCTTTCGATAATGAGAGGGAACATCCACACGTCTCAACAGATGATCTTCAATACCACATGGGAGAAATTTGAAGGCTGGTGTGGGCTGTGGGCATTCGGATTGGCCACCAGGTAAGACAGAAGGGTGTTTTGGGCTGTGGGATTGACAAGTCTTAGGTCCCTGACCAGGTTGATTCATGCAGCATATGACCGATGGTTCAGTTCAGGAGTTAAGCTTGTTACTCTGACTATCCACTTACCAAATTTTTTATCAAATTGGGCAACATGGTTGGTGAGGCCTAGGCCTCCTTCTGCTCTTAGTCTGTGAAGCAGGTCAATTTGTATTGGGGCTCTTCTCCCTTCCCACAGCCACGACTGCAGTAAGGCCCTGATGTGGTCATGGAAGTTTGAGGTGAAGGGGACAATTGCAACTGAAAACCAGAGGATTAGAAGCAGGAGGGAATTTGCAACTATGACTCGCCCTATGAGTCCTATTTGCCTCCCTCTGAGGGAGTTGATGTGGGATGTGAACTTCTGGATGAGCTCATCCTCAATCCTAAGCTGGTCTGGCCCGTTGGGGTTCAGGGTGATGCCCAGGTGTTTCACTGGGCTGCCTGAAGGCGTCACCCCAAATGGGGCCCAGATTCTGCCCAGTTTTTTATTATTTTTGGATGTTTGGGGGTGGCGGGGATGGTTGGTGCGTGCTAGTGAATTGTGATCATTTTGCCAAATAAATTTGATTTTTTGATTTATTATATTTTTTGAGAATTTTCACCTGTTCATCACAATTCTTTTTGATTTTCACATCAGGCATTGTGAGTTACATGGGTTCAGCTGAGGAAACAATCCGCCACCAGTTGCTTCCTCCCCTGCAATGTGCAGAGGCCTGCAGTTGAGGTCTCAACTTCTGATTGGGTTATTTGGATTTTTTAAATTATTCTGATTGGGCTCCAAGGCTTTGTAATTTTGTGTCAAGTGGTGCAAATCGGTTTTGGCAACTCAGCCACTTGATTCGTCACCAATTATGTCATAGTCAGTCATGAGCAGAGACCTGCAATTAAGGTCTTGACAAATGATTGGTGTGTTGAATTTATTCAAATTGCCTGTTTTAGATTTTTAGACATTGGAATCATGCATTAAATTATTATGATTGGTTTCAACAGGGCAGCTGGCTGTTCCATCCCCAATTACATCATACTCAGTGGCAGTCTGAGACCTGCAATTAAGGTCTCAGTTTCTGATTTGTTGTTCTTAATTGTATAAATCGTTCAAATTAATTCTTGAAACTTTGGTTTTTCGCATTAAATTGTTTAATTGATTTCATCATATTGGCCATTTGACTTACTGCTGATGCCATCATTTTTGGGTGATTTATGAAACCCATAATTAATTGTATCGCTTACCTTCATATTTAGACTGATTTCTGCATTTAAATTTAAATTTGGATTATCTGATGCAACAACAATGTCATTATTGACATCAAAAGCTGGTTCCTGATTGTTGCATCTATGGCCAATCTGACTCTTGGCTTTTCTGTATGCATTTTTTGGATATTTTCATTTGTTTGGTTTCACTTCATCTGACTCAACATGATGTTAGTCTTCCTCAGATGTCCACGGCACCGGGTATATAAGGCCTTGCTGTCACCCACCCCAGGTACTGTTTCCAGCTGAGTGGGGGTGACAGGAGGCAGGGTGGCACTAGCTGAGGCCAGTTGGCGAACCCTGGTTCATGTTCTGCTGCCCTGGGTTGGGTGATTTTAGCATCACTGACAAGTATTATCTCCATTTTTGATTTGCTAATCCTTGCATTACTAGTAGATTTGTACTGGTTGATGATTGACTCGAGTTTCTCTGAGTCCTCCAAACTTAAAAATTCCTAGGACTGCATCATCAGCATATACCAGAGCTTTCAGCAGTGGCTGCCCACGCACGTCGATACCTTCCAGCTCTGCCTCTGCCACCTGCAACACTAGATCAAAAGCTAGGTTGTACAGCAGGGGGCTCAGCGGGTCCCCTTGCCTCACCCCAAATTGTGGTGAGATTTTGGCTAACTGGAACCTGGGGCCTAAAACTGACATTTTTGTCACCATCGTTTGCTTCATTGCCCAGTTGATGAATTTTTGTGGCAGGTGTGTTCACTCCATGCAATGGTGTAAGTATGACCAGTATACCCTGTCATAAGCTTTTTGTTGGTCTAGGAATACAATGATCCGCTAGAGTTAGATGGGTGACGTTGGCGACCATATGGATGTTATCCCAGATGCTCCTGCCGGGGACAAATCTGTGTTGGTTTGTCAAGATCACAATCCTCCTGATGGTCCCTAGATGTCATGCCAGGATTTTTGAAAGCAGTTTGGAGTTGAGTTTATCACCAAATTGGGCACCAGTTGTCGAGTGAAAGTGTGTTTCTTTTTTGTGGAGGAGGACCAGCAGGGCTTCATCCCCCTGAGGCATGAGCTTGGTCTCATCCAAACATCTGTTTAGTGCAGCAAGGAGGATGTGGCTGAGGAGATCTGGAATTGTCATAATCATTTTGTACGGGAACCCATCAGGTCCTGGGCTCTTCTGTCGGGGAAGACTCTTGATTGCTGCATTGAGTTTCTCTTTCATTATTGGCGCTGTGAGTGCTGATGTGTCTAGGGTTGGGGGTGACTCCACCCTCGTGAGGAATGACTTGATGTCCTGAGGTAAGGCGCCTTTGTTCAAGTATAACTTTGTGTAGTAATCATGGGATATGCCCGCTAGCACTTCTGGGGAGCGTGCTATGGTACCATCTTACGCAGCCAGAGCATCACATCAGGTTCAGGATTTCCGGGTGGTGAACTGATGCATGAAGAATCTTGACGATTTTTCACCCTCTGCCACCAAATTTGCTCCTGCCTTTAATGCAAGCTGTCCCTGTGCTTGCTTGCTTGCTGAAACAATGGATCTAGAGGGTGAGCTGAACCCAATCTCTCGCCCAATTGGTGCTGTGGTCCGCTTGGGGGCATTCCTCTTGAGATGTGCACATTGGTTGATCCCTCTTTGGAGTACCGATGCCTCAGCCACATGCCTCCTGGAGGATGTATGTTTCACAGCGGCGACCATTTCAGCCTTCAGGCATCCCCAGGTCTGGATTGGGTATTCGCTTAGGGGGTCCCTCACATCACAGCCAGGGTTTAAACTGCCAACCAATGGGCGAAGTCAACATTAGCTATGGTTTTAGGGTGAATCTTCTCTCATTTTGGGCGTGGCTGTGCCTGCCATTCTGACCTCAGGGTAATCCTTACCAACCAATGGTTTGAGTTGGTGATATTAACTGTCTCAAAGTTCTCTATCATACATTGAGGGTTGCCAGGATGCATATTAGGTCAATGCGTGTCATTGAGAGCAGCTTGCCCTCTCTAACGTGTGGCCTTGTCATGTGCTTAATGTTTGGCGCATCTTTTAGGCATGCACCGATGACCCCTAATGTGACCATGAGTGACATGAGTTCCTGGTGCCTGCGGGGATGATCAATGTCCAGGGGCCATCTGTCTGTGGCTCTTGTGAGCCAGCAGTTCATATCCCCTAGGAGTAAGCTGTTTTCTGGTAGTGGTAAATTGGCCACCTCTTTGAAGAAGTTGGCGCGGTCGCTGGGGATGTTGGGGGAGTAAGTATTGACTAAGGTATACTGATTTCCCTGCCAGGTGATCATGATGGCCAGGACTCTCCCCCTAGGTGATCAGTTGAGGATGTGATGGTGATGCCCCTTCCTGGTTTGATCACGAACCTGCAGAGGGTGGACCAAGTTGAGAAGTTTGGGAGGAGCATCTGGGTTCACTTGGGCTCCTCCCCCTCAGGCAGTGACTCTCCTAGATCACCAGGATGTCAGCCGGAGGGTTTTGCAGGTGCTGAATTTTCTTGGCCCAGGATGTGGCGGCCTTCAGCCCTGTGATATTGCATGTCCCTATTGTAATCAGATTGCTTAATCTGCCCAATCCGCCTTAATCAGATAGTTCCAGGCCATTTGACCCAGATCTATCACGATTTAAGCGATTTGAGCTTTGAGTACCCATTTAGGAGCTCAGTGCCATTGAGCTGAGCTGAGCTGAGGCAGCGCTCGCTCTATCAGTTGCTGGGCCATCTTGAAAATTTTTGTAACCCTTGTTCTGAGAGTTTTTCATTGAGACTACAGGTAGGTGACCAAAGTTTTGA
Source organism: Massospora cicadina (assembly GCA_022478985.1). Lineage (NCBI taxonomy): Eukaryota > Fungi > Entomophthoromycota > Entomophthoromycetes > Entomophthorales > Entomophthoraceae > Massospora > Massospora cicadina. The sequence goes on from JAKSZP010012358.1 coordinate 15,353, forward strand.
ACTCCAGCCTGAACAAGTGCCAGTTCATTTTCTGTTCCCATGGGCTGCGTCTGTCCCTATGTTGCCACCTGCATCTGCTGGTTTGCTGTCCCCTCCATCGGCTCTTCAGGGGTCTCTCTCAGGATCTCAAAATGGTTTGCATTACCAGCATTATTGGTTTCCAGGATCTGATTCGCTTTCTTAGCTTCCTCAGCCCTCGCTCTAGCCTCTGCTTGTCACCTCGCTTTCTCCTCTGCTTTTCATTGTTTGGTGGTGACCGGTTCAATGATCTGATACTCGCCATGTTCCCCCCATTTAAATGGGGTTGTTGCCACCTGGAATTTACCGAAACTTTTGCCATTTTCATCCATTTTCTCGGGGTCCTCCTCCTCCTGCTGCTTGCCTACAGCAGGGCATGCATGGGCCCAATGCCCAAGTGCCTGGCAGTGCTGGTGATGGGAAGAGCCTTCTCTGGGGTGAATTTAAAGGGGTCAGATGCTTTTCCCTCCAGCAAGATGAACTGTGCAACATGTGGGATCAGGTTGGGGTCCACTTATACTTCCAGATTGGGGATGATAACCACAATCGCCTTTCTGCTGCAGAGCTCTGGCATAAGGTGGAAGCGCTGAAGCTTGAACTGCTTTACTCTTCCATACTCCTCAAGGCCTTTGATTAGCTCCACTTTGATGAAGTCACGCGGGAGATCAGTTGGGAGGTCTTTAAAGGAAATAAAAAGGTCATTCTTCTTGTTCCAGCAGGTGTGGTGTACCTTGACGCAGTGGGGCACGCCTTTAATGGTTACCTCTATGATGACCTTTGCCACGGCATCCACCTGTTCTGCTGTGGTGAAGCCAAATATCTACAAATCCTCAACAGAATTCCTGCTTAATAAAAATGGCAATATCGAAATAAAATTTTCTTTTTTCTGTGATCGCCAACAAGATCTCTGGGTGTTCAACCCCAAGGTCACTCTAACCCTATGCTTAACGGGGGAGGAGGGGAGTGAATGGCGGATATTATTATAAAGCATATGCTGGTGCAGCATTTTCAAGTACCCTTTGGTAGAGACTTGCATCTGTCATTTGTTCTGGTTCTCATGGCTTACCAGGAGCTCCTTGTGGGAGCATTTGATGCCCTTGGGGAACGCCATGTTAGTGGAGTTAACTCCTTTTGCGATGTTCACCCAGGACTTCTGATTGGGGTTGTGCATCTTTTCCTTCTGTACCAATTATCGAATGTTTGAGTATAGCTTGAATTTTCCTTTGCTCTATAAAAAGTGACACTTAGGAGAAAGAAAAGCAATAAAAATGATAATAATTTTATATGAGGTGGGCCAACCTTGGGACAAATATGCCACATTGAAGAGAGAGGGGGAGAAAGTGAAATAAAAGAGGATGCGACCTAAACCTGAGTACTAGGGTAGAAAGTCATGGCCAGTGTTCCCATGGGACCTGGCAGTGTTGGAGGGGGTTCACTTGAGCTGCTCAGTAAATTTACGCTGTTGAGGCAGGTTTGCATTTCCATGTTGACAGTTAGGAAGGGTAGTGGAAGTCAGCTTTGCACCATCCTCTGAAGTCAGTGTGGAGTTGCTTCACTGAACAGCCAAATATTGAATAATTTAATTGTTATTGTTAAATCAATTGCAAATATTGATGGGGTTTAGGGCCAAATTTTGAATTGCTTTGAGATAAATCGTGTGAATTGTCCAAGGGGATAATGCAAAAATAACCACTCAGAGCAATTCTGGGATTGGTGAGTCAATATTAAGTGCCAGAAAATTTAAATTTGGACAGAGTTCAATGGGTATACGGCTGGGTGCCATCAGTGGCCATGCTAGTTTCCATACAAGCTGGGCCATTGGGCACTCTTTCAACCTATGCAACAGGGTATCTTTTGCACTGCATACTCTACAGTGCCCCTGGGTTAAATTGGACCACTTGGCTGTTTGCTAGGCCCTGTGCAGGCATCACCAAATGTGCACCCTAATTTTTAGGTGAAGTAAATTGTGGGTCAAAAGTTTCCAAAAAAAATTTGAGTTTTTTCATTGTATGGCTGCTCATCATGGTCCAGGAGGTTAATACAGGCTAGGGTTTGTGCTCTTGGTGGGGGGGTATTCCACCACTGAGACTCATGAGACCCTGCATTCCTGAGTGTAGGTGTAGTTTGTGGACCCTCAGCTGTGTTTCCCCCTTGTGATGCTGAGAGGAAACAGCCACACATCTCAACGGATGGTCTTCAGTACTGCATGGGAGAAGCTTGAGGCCTGGTGTGTGCTGTGGGCACTTGGATTGGCTGCCAGGTAGGACAGGAAGGTGTTTTGCACTGTGGGATTGGCAAGTATGAGGTCCCTGACCAGGTTGATTCATGCAGCATATGACCAGTGGTTTGGTTTGGGGGTTGGACTTGTCACTCTAACTAACCACTTACCAAATATCTTATCCTATTGAGCAATGTGGTCAGTGAGGCCTAGGCCTACTTCAATTCATTGTCCGTGGAGAAGGCCTATTTATATTGGGGCTCTTCTGCCTTCCCACAACCATGACTGCAGTAATGCCCTGATGTGGTCATGGAATTCTGGTGAAAAGGGGATGATTGTGGCTGGGAACCAGAGGATTAGAAGCAGGAGGGAATTCGCGACTGTGACTCGCCCTATGAGTCCTGTTTGAATTCCACTGAGGGAGGCAATGTGGGATGCGAGCTTCTGGGTGAGCCTGTCCTTGATCCTGAATAGGTCTGGCCCGTTTGGGCTCATGGTGATGCCCAGGTGTTGCACTGGGACGCTCAAAGGTGCCACCCTGAATGGAGCCCAGATTCTGTCCAGTTTTTTGTTTTTTGTAGATTTTAGGGGGTGGCGGGGGTGGTTATTGCATGCTGGCAAATTGCATGCTGGCAAATTGTATGCATTTCATCAAATAAATTTAATTTTAATTTAATTTTTTTGATTATTGAGTTTTGCTTCAGTTTGCATCAATTCTTTTAGATTTCCACGTTAGACAGTGCAAATTATGCAGATTTAGCTTGGGAACTGATTCACCACCAGTTAATTCATCCTGGAAATATGCAGAGGCCTGCAGTTAAGGTCTTGAATTTTGATTGGTTTAATTAATTTATTTAAATTGTTTTTATTGGGCTCTGAAGCTTTGAAATTCATATAATGTAGTTTGAATTGGTTTTGGCAGCTTGGCCACTTGGTTTGTCACCAATTACATCATACTCAGCCATGGTCTGAGACCTGCAATTAAGGTCTCCTTCTTGATTGGTGTGGCGAGATTATTTAAATTGACTGTATTAGATTCTGAGACATCAGAATTGTGCATTAAATTATCTAAATTAACCTCATCAGAATGGCTGAATAATTCAGCACCTATTACATCATCCATAGAAATATGCTTTTTTTAATATTTGAGGTGGGTCAACCTTGGGACAAATATACCACACCGAGAAGTTTTCTAGCCAGTACAGGTTTCAAACTCAAAACCTGCACTTAGGGTGGAAGCAGTTTTACCTGCTCGGCTAACCACCCTTATCCATGGCAATATGCTGAGACCTGAAATTAAGGTCTTGATCGTTGATTGGTGAGTGAAATTGCTTAAATTATTATATTAGATTCTGATAAATCAGAATTGTGTGTTAAATTTTTAAATTTGGTTACATAAATTTGGCTTTTGATTCAATGTGAAACCCATCATTTTCACATGCGTTTTGAAACCCACAATTAATTTTGGTAATTACCTGCTTATCAGAACGTGTTTTTGCATTCAAATTTGGGACAGCTGATGCAATGACAACGTTATTGTCAATATCAGCAGCTGGCTCCTATTTGTTGTTCTTGAGTCACCTCTGACTTCTGAACTTTTTTGAATGCATTTTTGGCACTCATAATCTATTTTTTATGCTTACTCTTATTAATCATGACGTCAGTCTTCCTCAGATGGCCACAGCGCCAGGTATATAAGGCCCAGTTGTCACCCACCCCAGATACCATTGCTGGCTGAGTGGGGGTGACAGGGGGCATGGTGGCTCTAGCTGGGGCCAGTTGGCAGACCTGGGTTTGAGTTTTGCTGCCCCAGGCTGGTTGGGTGATTTCCATGCCACCAACAGGAAAGATTTCCATCTTTGATTTGTTAAATCTTGCATTCATAGCGATTTCATAATGTTGAATAATTGATCCAAATTTCTCCAAGTCCCCCGAGCTTGCAATCCCAATTTCTGCATCATCTGCATATGCAATAGCCTTCAGCAGAGGCTGCCCGCGCACATTGATACCTTTGAGCTCTGTCTCCACCGCCTGCAACACTGGGTCAAAAGCCAGGTTGTACAACAGGGGACTTAAAGGGTCTTCTTGCCTCACACCACATTTAGGCGAAATTTTGGCTTACTGGAATCCAAGGCCTAATACTGACATGCTGGTGGTTGTTGTTTTACATTGTTCAGTCAATAAATTCCTGCGGCAAGTGTGCTCTTTCCATGCAGCAGTGCAGGTATGACCAGTCTACCCTATTGTAAGCCTTTTTCTGGTCAAAAAATACTAATGCTCCACTAGAGTTCGACTGGGTAACCTTGGTGACCACGTGGATGTTGTCCCAGATACTCCAGCTGTGGACAAATATGTGCTGGTTTGTTGAGATCATATTCTTCCCGATTAAGCCCAGATGATGCGCCAGGATTTTTGAGAGCAGTTTGGAGTCAGAATTGATCTACAAGTTTGGCCGCCTAATGTCAAGTGGCTGTGTGTCGCCATTTTTGTGGAGGATAATGAGCAGGGCTTTGTCCCCTCCAGGCAGAAGCTTGGTCTCATCCAGGCATCTATTGAGTGCAGCAAGGAGGATGTGATTGAGCAGGTCTGGAAATGCCGCAATCAACTCATATGGGATCCCATTGGGTCCCGGGCTTTTCCTCCAGGAAAGACTCTTGATTGCTGTGTTAAGCTCCTCTTTTGTTATTGGTGCCATGAGGGCCAACATGTCTAGGGTCGGGGGTGTCTCCACCCTCTTGAGGAATGACTCGATGGCATGAGGTAAAGCACCCTCATTTGAGTATAACTTCGTGTAGTAATCATGCATTATTTCTGCTAGCGCATCTGGGGAATGTGCTATAGTGCCATCTTGCGCAGCCAGGGCATTGCATTGGGTCTGGGATTTCTGAGTGGTGAACTGGCACAAGAAGAATCTGGTTGACTTTTCGCCCTTGGCCACCAGTTTTGCTCCGGCCTGTATTGCATGCTGCTCCTGGGCTTGCTTACTAAACCTTGGATCTTGAGGGTCAACTGAACCCATTCCCTCATCCAGTTGATGCTGTGACCCATCCAGGGGGCGTTCTTCTCAAGATGTGTTTGTTGATTGATCGCCCTTTGAAGAGCTGACACCTCAGCCACGTGCCTCCTGGAGGATGCCTGTTTTGTGGTGGTGACCATTTTGGCTTTTAGGCATCCCCAGGTCCGGATCAGGTCCTCACTGAGGGAGTCCCTCACGTCACATGACAGGGTTCATACCGCTAGCCAGTGGCAAAGTCAGCATTACTCACCATTTGTGGGTGGATCTTTTCCCATTTTTGGGCGCGGTTGTGCCTGTGTCTCTGACCTCAAGGTAATCCTTACCAGCCGATGGTCTTAGTGGGGGATACTAACTGTTTCAAAGTTTCCTACCATGCATTTCTGGGTCACCAGGATACAGATTAGGTCGATGCACATCATTGAGAGCAGCTCACCATCTCTGATGTATGGCCTCATCATGTGCTCAAGGGTTGGCACGCCCTTTGGGCATGTGTCTATAACTCCCATCGCAGCCATGAGTGATACAAGTTCCTGGTGTCCGCGGGGGTGGTTGATGTCTGGGGGCCATCTGTCTGTGGCCCTTGTGAGCCAACAGTTCATGTCCCCTAGGAGAATGCTGTCTTCTGGTAGTGGTATATTAGCCATCTCCTCGAAGAAGTTGGCATGTTTGCTAGGTATGTTGGGGGTGTAGGTGTTGACTAGAGTGTACTGATTTCCTCTCCAGGTGATTGTGATGGCCAGGACTCTCCCCCTAGTTGATTAGTCAATGATGTTATGGTGATGCCCCTGCAAGTTTGATCACAAACCCACAGAGGGTGGACCAAGTTGAAATGTATGAGAGGAGCATCTGGGTCCACTCAGGTTCCTCCCCCTTGGGCAATGGCTCTCCTGGATTTCCAGAATGTCAGCCAGAGGGTTTCGCAGGTGCTGAATCTTCTTGGCCTAGGACGTGGTGGCCTTCAGCCCTGCAACGTTGAGCATCCCTATTGTGATCAGATTACCCAATCTGCCCAATCCGCCTTAATCATATAGTTCCAGGCCATTCAACCCAGTCCTGTCACAATTCAGGCGATTTGAGCTTTGAGTTTCCAGTTGGGATTTCTGGGCCACTGAGCTGAGTCAAGCTGAAGCCATGCTCGCCCTATCAGTAGCTGGACCATCCTGAAAATTTTTGTAATTTTTGTTCTGAAAATTTTTCGTTGAAATCATAGGTAGGTGACAGGAGTTGTGAAATCTGGCCTGAGCCAGCACTGGTTCATTTCCAGCTCCCATGGGCTGCATTTGCCCATGTGTTGCCGCCTGCACCTGCTGGTTTGCTGTCCCCTCCATTGACTCTTTGGGGATCCCCCGCAGGATCACAAAGCAGTTTGCATTTCTAACTTTGTTGATTGTTTCCAGAATCTGATTCACTCTTTAGCTTCCTCAGCCCGTGCTCTGGCCTCTGCTCATTTATTTGCCTTTTCCTCTGATTTGCATTGTTTGGCAGTGACTGACTTTATAATCTGGTACTCACTATGTTCCCCCCAGTTGAATGGGGTTGTTGCCACCTGGAGTTTCCCAAAATTTTCAACGGTTTTGTCCATTTCTTCTGCATCCTCCTCCTCCTCTTGCTGCTTGCCTGCAGCAGGGCATTCATGGGCCTGATGCCCAAGCACCTGGCAGTGCTGGCAGATGGGAGGAGCCCTCTCTGGGGTGACTTTGAAGGGGTCAGATGCTTGTCCCTCTGGCATAGCTAATATCTATAAATCCTCAACAGAATTCTTACTTAATAAAGATGGCGTTTTCAAAATAAATTTTTTTCAGTAATCACCAACAAGATCTTCAGGTGTTTGACCCTGAAGTTCACTCTAACCTCGTGTTTAACAGGGGAGGAGGGGAGTGAGTGGCAGATATTGTTGTAAAGCATATGCTGGTGTAACACTTTCAAGTACCCTCAGTAAGGGCTTACATCTGTCATTTGGTCTGGTTCACGTGGCTAACCAGGAGCTCCTTGTGGGAGCATTTGATGCCCTTGGGGAACGACATATTGGTGGATTTACCACCCTTTGCGATGTTTTTCCAGGACTTCTGATTGGAGTTGTGCATCTTTTCCTTCCTTACTTATTATTGAATGTTCAAGTTCAACTTGAATCTTCCTTTTCTCTATAAAAGTGACATTTAAGAGAAAGAAAAGCAATTAATAAAATAATAATAATATAATAATGTTAATAATTTTAATTGAGGTGGGCCAACCTTGGGACAAATATGACACGCCAAAGAAAGGGGGGAGAAAGTGAATAAAGAGGCTGCGACCTAAATCTGAGTACTGGGGGAGAACGTTGTGGCTAGTGTTCCCATGGGGCCTGGCGGTGTTGGAGGGGGTTCGCTTGAGCTGCTCAGTAAATTTATGCTGTTGAGGCAGGTTTTCATTTCCATGTCAACAGTTAGGAAGGGTAGCGGAAGCCAGCTCTGCACCATCCTCTGAAGTCAGTGTGGAGTTGCTTCACTGAACAGCCAAATATTGAATAATTTAATTGTTATTGTTAAATCAATTGCAAATATTGATGGGGTTTAGGGCCAAATTTTGAATTGCTTTGATATAAATTGTGTGAATTGTCCATGGGGATAATGCAAAAATAACCACTTGGAGCAATTGTGGGATTGGTGAGTCAATATTAAGTGCCATAAAATTTGAAATTGGACAGAGTTCAGTGGGTACACGTTTTGGTGCCATCAGTGGCCATGCTAGTTTTAATACAAGCTGGGCCGTTGAGCACTCTTTCAACCTATGCAGCAGGGTGTCTTTTGCGTCACATACTCTACAGTGCTCCTGGGTTGATTTGGACTGCTTGGCTGTTTGGTATGCCCTGTGCAGGCGTCACCTAAAGTTCACCCTAATTTTTGGGTGAAGTAAATTGTGGGTCACAAATTTTCCAAAAAAAAGGAGTTTTTTTGTCATATGGCTGATCATTATGGTCCAGGAGGTCAGTATGGGCTAGGGTTCACGCTCTTGGCGGGGGGTATTCCACCACTGAGACTCGTGCGCCCCTGCATTCCTGAGCATAGGTGTGGTTTTGAATCCTTGGCTGAGCTGCCCCCTTGTGATGCTGAGAGGGAACAGCCACGCATCTCAATGGATGGTCTTCAGTACTGCATGGGAGAAGCTCAAGGCCTGGTGTGGGCCATGGGCATTCAGATTGGCTGCCAGGTAGGACAGGAGGGTGTTTCATGCTGTGGAATTGGCTAATCTGAGGTCTCTGGCCAGGTCGATGCGTGTGGCATGTGACCAGTGGTTTGGTTCAGTTGGGCTTGTCAATCTAACTAACCACTTACCAAATATCTTATCCAATTGAGCGATGTGGTCAGTGAGGCCTAGGCCTCCTTTCATTAATGGTCCATGGAGAAGGACTATTTTTATTGGGGCTCTTCTGCCTTCCCACAACCATGACTGCAGTAATGCCCTGATGCGGTTGTGGAAGTCTGATGAAAAGGGGATGATTGCCACTGGGAATCAGAGGATTGGAAGCAGGAGGGAATTCGTGACCGTGACTTGCTCTATGAGTCCCGTTTGCCTTCCTCTGAGGGAGGCAATGTGGGATGCAAGCTTCTGGGTGAGCCTGTCCTCTATCCTGAATAGGTCTGGCCCGTTTGGGCTTAGGGTGATGCTTAGGTGTTGCACTGGGCCGCCTAAAGGCGCCACCCTGAACAAGGCCTGGATTCTGCCCAGTTTTTTGTTTTTTGTGGATATTAGTGGGTGGTGGGGGTGGTTGTTGTGTGCTGGTGAATTGTATGCATTTCACCAAGTAGATTTAATTCTAATTTGATTTGTTTTGTTTTTTTTGAGTTTCTGCTTCAGTTCGCCTTGATTCTTTTTGATTTCCGCATTAGACAGTGCAAATTATGCAAATTTGGCTGGGGAAACGATTTGCCACTGGCTTCTTCATCCTGGCGATGTGCAGAGGCCTGCAGTTAAGGTCTCACCCTTTGATTGGTTTGATTATTTATTTAAATTTTTTTTGATTGGGCTCTTAGGCTTCATAATTTTGTATCAAAACTTAAAATTGGTTTTGGCAGCTCAGCCACTTGATTCATCACTGATTATGTCATACTCAGCCATGGTCTGAGACCTGCAATTAAGATCTTGACTGTTGATTGGTGGAATTAAATTGTTTAAATTATTTAAATTAGCATTCAAGACATCATAATTGTGTGTAAATTTATTTAAATTAACTTCATCAGAACGTCTGATTGATTTAGCACCAATTACATCATTTAAGGCAATGTGCTGAGACCTGCAATTAAGGTCTCAGTCATTAATTGGTGTAGTGAAATTGTTTAAATTGACTATATTGGATTCTGAGGCATTGGAATCATGCGTTAAGTTAATTAAATTAGCTTTGTCAGAGCAGCTGACTGATTCAGCATCAATTTTGTCATTCTTGGCAAAGATCTAAGACCTGTACTTAAGGTCTCAATCGTTGATTGGTGTAAATAAATGATTTATATAGATTGTATTGAGTTCTGAGACTTCAGCTTTGTGCATTAGATTATTTTAATTGGTTACATCTTTTTGGCCCGTTGATTTGTTACCAATTCTGTCATTTCTAAGTAAAATCAAAAACCTGCAATTAATTGCAGTACTTACCTGCTTATCAGAACTGATTTTGCATCTAAATTTGGATTAGTTGATGCTTCAATGATGTCATTGCCACTATCAATTGCTGGCTCCTGATTCATTGCTTTTGAGACACATCTGACTTCCAAATTTTCTGAATGCATTTATTTGTGCTCATAATCAATTTTGTTATGCTTTTTCTTATTGACCATGACATCAGCCTTCCTCAGATGGCTACAGCGCCAGGTATATAAGGCCTTGCTGTCACCCACCCCAGGTACTGTTTCCAGCTGAGTGGGGGTGACAGGAGGCAGGGTGGCACTAGCTGAGGCCAGTTGGCGAACCCTGGTTCATGTTCTGCTGCCCTGGGTTGGGTGATTTTAGCATCACTGACAAGTATTATCTCCATTTTTGATTTGCTAATCCTTGCATTACTAGTAGATTTGTACTGGTTGATGATTGACTCGAGTTTCTCTGAGTCCTCCAAACTTGAAATCCCTATGACTGAATTGTCAGCATATGCCAGAGCTTTCAGCGGTGGCTGCCCATGCATGCCAGCGCCTTTCAGCTCTTCCTTAGCAGCCTGCAACACTGGGACAAATGCCAGGTTGTACAGCAGGGGGCTCAACGGATCCCCTTGCCTCACCCCACATTGAGGTAAGATTTTAGCCAATTGGAATCTGGGGCCTAGGACTGACATGCTTGTCATAGTCACCTGCTTCATTGCCCAGTCAATAAATTTTTGTGGCAGGTGTGCTCTCACCATGCAATGGTGTAGGTATGACAAGTCCACTCTGTCATAAGCTTGCTGTTGGTCTAGGAATACTAATGCTCTACTAGAGTTTGACAGGGTGACATTGGTGACCGTATGGATGTTGTCTCAAATGCTCCTTCCTGGGACAAAACCATGTTGGTTCATTGAGATTACGGATTTCCCAATGAAACCCAGATGATATTCCAGGTATTTTCAAAAGCAGTTTGGTGTCAGAATTAATCTGTGAAATTGGTCGCCAGTTATCAAGTGAATGTGTGTCACCCTTCTTGTGAAGGAGAACAAGCAGGGCTTCATCCCCTCCAGGCATGAGCTTAACTCATCCAATCATCTGATGAGCTTGGCACAGAGGATGTGGCTGAGGAGGTCTGGGAATGTTGAGATCAGTTTGTACGAAATCCCATCAGGTCCTGGACTCTTCCACTGGGGAAGGCTCTTAATTGCCACATTGGGCTCTTCCTTCGTTATCAGTGCTGTGAGGGCCGATGTGTCCAGGGTTGGGGTGACTCCACCCTTGCGAGGAAGGACTTCATGTCCTGAGATAAGGCGCCCTTGTTCAAGTATAACTTCATGTATTATTCATGGGTTATGTCCACTAACGCCTCTGGGGAGCGTGCTATGGTACCATCTTGCGCAGCCAGAGCAACACATCAGGTTCAGATTTTTTGGCGGTGAACTGATGCATGAAGAATCTTGACAATTTTTCACCCTCAGCCACCACTTTTACTCCTGCCTGCAACGCGAGCCATTCCTATGCTTGCTTACTGAAACCATGGATCTCGAGGGTTAGCCAAACCTATTTTTCGTCCAATTGGTGCTGTGGCCCACTTGGGGGGCACTCCTCTCAAGATGTGCACGTTGGTTGATCGCCCTTTGGAGTGCTGATGCCTTGGCCACGTGCCTCTTGGAGGATGTACATTTCGCAGCAGCGACCATTTCAGCCTTTAGGCATTCCCAAGTCTGAATTGTGTCTTCACTGAGGGGGTCCCTCACATCCCTAGCCAGGGTTCATACTGCTAACCAGTGGGCGAAGTTGGCGTTGGTTAGTGTTTATGGGTGAATCTTCTCTCATTTTGGGCGTGGCTGTGCCTGCCGTTCTGACCTCAGGGTAATCCTTACCAACTGATGGTCTGAGTGGGTGACACTAACTGTCTCAAAGTTTTCTACCAGATGCTTGAGGGTCACTTAGATGCAGATTAGGTCGATGCGTGTCATTGAGAGAAGCTTGCCCTCTCTGACATGTGGCCTTGTCATGTGCTTAATGGTTGGCGCATCCTTTGAGCATGCATCGATGACCCCTAATGTGACCATGAGTGACATGAGTTCATGGTGCCTGCGGGGATGATCAATGTCCAGGGGCCATCTGTCTGTGGCTCTTGTGAGCCAACAGTTCATGGCCCCTAGGAGGAATCTGCTTTCTGGTAGTGGTAAATTGGCCACCTCTTTGAAAGAGTTGGCACAGCCGCTGGGGATGTTGGGGGAGTAAGTATTGACTAGGGTGTACTGATTTCCCTGCCAGGTGATCGTGATGGCCAGGACTCTCTCCCTGGGTGATCAGTTGAGTATGTGATGGTGATTCCCCTGCCTGGTTTGATCACGAACCTGCAGAGGGTGGACCAAGTTGAGTTGTTTGGGAGGAGCATCTGGGTCCACTTGGGCTCCTCCCCCTTAGGCAGTGACTCTCCTGAATCGCCAGGATGTCAGTCAGAGGGTTTTGCAGGTGTTGAATTTTCTTGGCCTGGGACGTGGCAGCCTTCAGCCCTGTGATATTGCATGTTCCTATTGTAATCAGATTGCCCAATCTGCCCAATCCGCCTTAATCAGATAGTTCCAGGCCATTTGACCCAGATCTATCACGATTTAAACGATTTGAGCTTTGAGTACCAATTTAGGAGCTCAGTGCCACTGAGCTGAGCTGAGGCAGCGCTCGCTCTATCAGTTGCTGGGCCATCTTGAAAATTTTTGTAACCCTTGTTCTGATAGTTTTTCATTGAGACTACAGGTAGGTGACCAAAGTTGTGAACTCCAGCCTGAGCAAGTGCCAGTTCATTTCATGATCCCATGGGCTGCGTCTGTCCCTGTGTTGCCACCTGCATCTGCTGGTTTGCTGTCCCCTCCATCAGCTCCTCGGGGGTCTCTCTCAGGATCTTAAATCAGACTTCATTTCCAACATTATTGATTTATGGGATCTAATTCAATTTTTTAGCTTCCTTAGCCCTCGCTCTGGCCTCTGCTCTTTGCTTCGCTTTCTCCTCTGCTTTGCATTGTTTGGTGGTGACTGGTTTGATGATCTGATACTCGCCATGTTCCCCCCAATTAAATGGGGATGTTGCCACCTGAAGTTTACTAAAAAATTTGTTATTTTCATCCATTTTCTCAGGGTCCTCCTCCTCCTGCTGCTTGTCTACAGCAGGGCATGCATGGGCCCGATGCCCAAGCACCTGGCAGTGCTGGCAGATGGGAGGAGCCTCCTCTGGGGTGACCTTAAAGGGGTCAGATGCTTGCCCCTCTGGCAAGATGAACTGTGCAACATGTGGGATCAGGTTGGGATCAGCTTTTACTTCCAGCTTGGGGTTGATAACCACAATCGCCTTTCTGCTGCAGATCTCTGGCATAAGGTGGAAGCGCTGAAGCTTGAACTGCTTTACTCTTCCATACTCATCAAGGCCTTTGATTAGCTCCACTTCAACGAAGTCGCGGGGGAGATCAGTTGGGAGATCTTTGAAGGAGATGAAAAGGTCATTCTTCTTATTCCAGTGGGTACAGTGTACCTTGATGCAGTAGGGCACACCTTTAATGGTTACCTTGATGATGACCTTTGCCGCGGCGTCTGCCTGCTCTGCCATGGTGAAACCAATATCTACAAATCCTCAACAAAATTCCTGCTTAATAAAAACAGCATTTTTGAAATAGATTTTCTTTTTTCTGTGATCGCCAACAAGATCTCCAGGTTCTCGACTCTGAAGTTCACTCTAACCCTGTGTTTAACAGGGGAGGAGGGGAGTGAATGGTGGATATTATTCTAAAGCATATGTTGGTGCAGAATTTTAAAGTACCAGTTCATTAGGGACTTGCACCTGTTGTTTGGTATTGTTCGCGTGGCTAACCAGGAGCTCCTTATGGGAGCATTTGATGCCCTTGGGTTATGACATGTGTCATGGAAATGGCAGAAGTAGTTTATACCAGCCTGCCAGTCAGGATGCATAAGCACCCAAAAAGCAAGCCAGAATGCCAGAGGCTTTGCTGACTGGATTACTTGATATGGAGCTGGGCATTTGGAAACAGCGAAGTGTTGGTGCAGCACAAAGGTGAGAATGATTCTGACAATGAACCACACTGAACCCACTCCCAACCCAGAGGGTCTTGCCACAGGGAGTGGAATCACAGAGATAGTTTCGATGAGATCCTCATCATATGGGGCCATTTCAACTGGGGTGGCAAGGAGATGGATTCTCTCTTGCAATTGGTTTGTACGGCCACAAGATCCCCATTTATTGCTGCCAGAAATTAATGATTATAGGGTTGTAGAGCCATAAATATTGGACTCTCTAAACCTAATCAATGACGGAGGGGGCCATAGTGACCAAGAGTACTGGTAAAGCCCATCTGGTATATGGACTGACAGGTTACCCGGAAAACGCCATCAGGGATGTGGTTAGAAGAAATAAAAAATTTGTATTTTTTGGCAGAATTTTATTGAAGTAAAAGGAAGAAATTCGACCAATAATTTTCTCAGTGCTTTGCAACTGATTAGATAGTGGTTAATTGGGGTAGTGACAAGCCAGGATCAGGTCCCACAATTTTGACCTAATTGGCGAATTGTTCAGGAATGGGCGGGTTTGTTCCTTGAACTGACATCACAAAATTTGGCGATGGGCCAAGTTGCTGTCAGTTTGACCTCAAACGTCTGAACTAGGGCAAAGCTACATTTCTGATAGTTGGTATGATGGCATTTGGCCTGACAAGCGACGGGAATCCCCCAAGGCCACCCCACATAGGGGCAGGTCCATTTGGTTAGGAATGGGTTTGGGACGCCCAACCCACCTGCACTTGGTCGCTGGACCTTTCATTCAGTCAATAGCATCACATCAGCCACAATGCCTGAATTACCTACCAGGTGCTTTGAACCCTCATTGGTGGCACCCGATGCTATAGCCTGATTGTCAAGGATGATCCTCGATGACTTTGGTAGGAGGGTGCTTTGTTTGATCAGCATATTGATCAAATTGGAACTGTCAGGCGTTCCAGCCAATGCCTCAGTCTTCATGCCTTTCCAGCCATTTGAGATTTGGGCATCAACCAGATTGCCACTCAAATTAGATCAGGATAATTTCAATCTGACAATTTTGGCGCAGATTTCACTAATTCCCCGTAACAGTTCTGCCAAGGTGAGTGTGGGTACTGGGGGTGGGATCCAAAGCATAAGGGCTGTTACCCATTGCTCATCTACTACGTGAGCAAGATCGCCCTGAGTAATGAGGGGTACTGCCATCCTCTTTGGTGTCTTTTAACTCGGGAATGGGAAGATGGCCTGATCAACAGCCAGGGGACGTTCCCCAGGACTTACAAAATGTTGGTGGAATTACCACCCTTTGTGATATTCGCCCAGGACTTCTAATTGGAGTTGTGCATCTTTTCTTTCTGTACTGATTATTGAATGTTTGAGTTCAACTTGAATCTTCCTTCACTCTGTAAAAGTGACGCTTAGGAGAAAAAAAATCAATATTAATAATAATAATAATAAAACGTAATAACTTTTCTTTCCAATTACTATCACTTTTAGTAATATGATTTAATTCAGAAAGCATAATTTGATAATCAACACCAGTCAAGTTTAGTATGAAAAATAAGGTAAAGAGTTGGGTGAACGCGGTAAAGGGCAGAGGACCCAGACCTGCACCACCCAAAGGTACCAAGTGCACAGGTACAGACGAAAATCTCAGCAAAAATAAAAAAACCTAAGGTGGAGCCTCCTGTGGGTTTGGTCAATTTTTTAGTAAAATACTGTAGTTAATTAGAAGTATCCCAATAGCAACCACTGTCATTGGTGAAACATGGGATATAAGTTTTCCTGGGCGTAGAAACACCAATGATGTGAGAAAAGTTCAGCGAAGCCCAACAAAAATTTTTCCCGCACATGGTGTACTTAACAACCCATACTATCTGCAGAGGTTGGGTAGATCTTGGGTTTGAAACCACGGAATAAGCGAACAAAGCAGTGAAGGTCAGAGTGGTACTCGACCTTCCTGATGGACAGCAATTGGTCCCAACCAAATGCACCCGTTGGACTGAATCCAAGGACATTTTTTTATAATTTTTGACTATCTTCTGGCCACACTGGCGCGCACAGTAGTCGAAAAATCATCTTCAAGAAGGCTTAAAAGCCTACAGAGAAATTAAACAATTCAAAATGCAACTATTCCAGCTGATGCCAACCCTTAGTACATGGAAAGCAATAGTAATAATTTCACCAAATCAGGATGTAGTAGAGGATATTACAAAAATCCCCCACATCGCATCCTTCACAATTAATGGGAAAAAATCCCAGCTGTTCTGTGCAACAGTGGAAAGCGCACCCCCATTTGCAACCACTGCCAGGCCTTTGGGCACAAGATTCATGCTTGCCCCATAAAAGAAGGCCTGAGAGAAATGGAATTCTGTGAGGAGTAAATAGGTGAAGATGACTCATAATTTGCCAAAATCACAGATACTACACAAGCCTACAACTGGGGAGAACACGGGCAATATAAAATTATTGACCCTATTTCTCCAAAAGAATGAAAAATGGCCAAAAAAGCTCGCAAGCTTGCCGCGGCCAAGGCAAAGGCCTCAGCAGAATCAACCATATCGCTGGAGCAGATCCAGGAAGACATGGAGGAATTCAAGTCCATGAACCAATCAGATCCCGCGGAAAACCATACACTCAATCTGACCAGTTTGAATTTGGCAAAACCCAATTCAAAAATGAATGCAGCAAAATTGGGGTTCAGTGCACCACCAGAAATTGTGGAATTTTGCCCAATCGGGAAGGAAGATCAACAATGGAATATGCAAGAAAATAATGTGGCCAATAAAAATCCACAAGTGCACCGCAATAACATATCAAAACCAAGCAAAACCAAGAGAGGAGTGAAAACTGCGGCGATGAAAGGGACAAAATACACCCCAACTCCTACTCATGGTTATGCTCTTTGCAGCAGAGGTGCAGTGAAGAGCAATGTGAGCGAGGGAGTAGGGCTGGGAGGCCCTGCTAACTGCTCCTGAGGCGCATCGGGCGTCTCAGTAGAGATAGGGACGCTGAACATAGTGGTAATCAAGGCCTTAACATCCTGGGCCAAGAAGTTGAGTCTCCTATGAAACCCACCTGTGGATATTCTGGCGTTTCAGGAAACCCACTGTCCACAGGGAGAGGAGGAGGCATGGGAAAAAATGCTCCTCCCAACAATATCATTGTGGTCGCTTCACTGTGGGGTGATAGTACACGTAAACCATTACTTTAAATTTATTAACAAAAATTCGTTCCTGAATGACAGCATACTTGCCATAACCTTTTCATGGCACACCAAAGTGCACACAATAGCCAGTGTGTATGCCCCAAACGGTGTGCATGACCAAAGAGAATTTATCACAGCCCTAACACAACTAAATCTACAAACAAATATTTCATAATGGGAGAAATGAACTGCTGGATTAACCCAGAGACAGACCAATGGCCATACACAATGGCGATACCACAAGGTCAATTGGAACACCGAGTACTAAAGGCCACCCTGGGACTATATGATCCACTGCCAAAAAGGCAATTCCTACTATAAAACATGACACGCCCACATGTACAAAATGGTACACTTGTCTCTATGTTGAGGATAGACTAATAATCTCACCAATAATTTTCCATCTCCAAATCCAAAAATTTAAAACTGCAAAAATTGAATTCTCTGACCATTGGCTTGTTTTTGGTGTCTTACAAACTGGCAGAACCAAGTACCCAAGCACCCGGATGGTGCAGAATACGCCCAGAAAGTTTAGCCAACTCAGAATTTCAATCCTGGATAGAGGAAATATCCTCAACCAGGGATTTTCAAACACCCTTTTGCTTGGACCCACTAACCACATGGGAAAACTTCAAAAAATCAACAACCCAACAAATTAAGCATACATCTTTTAGAAGACACAGGGCAGTTTAAGCCAGATTCAAACACACATTGGCTGAAATTGACCATCTAGAAAACAACGTACTAAGAATGGGATACAGCCATGGTTGGGGCCACAATTGGGCGGAGGTTTCTGCTTGGCTAAACACCCTGATCCACAAACACCAACACCAAGTTGGAGTCCAATATAAAGGCAAAAACATAAGGGATGGAGAAACTTGTTTGAGCTACTTTTTCCACCAATTCCACACCAGTAAAAATATGATGGCTTACACACAGGTCCATCAACTGGATAAATCCATAGCAGAAACACCCAAAGAAGTCATGACTGAAGTGCACAATTTTATACAAAATTGTATAAATCTGAGCCAGTCAAACCAGATAAATTGAAAAATTTCTTAGAAGCGCACATATTGACACCGCAGCCCAAAATCACAATTTAATCAACCTAATATTGTGCGAGGAATTATGGGAGGTAGTACGCGGTGCACCAAGAGGGAAATGCCCTGGACTTGATGAGATTCCCTATCAATTTTATATAAAAATATTTTACTAACATCTCTAACATTCTTCTAGCTTCATTGAACAAGTGTATTATGGAAACGTGCCTCCTACCTGGAGGCAAAGAAGCCTACACTGTCACTTTATTCGAGAAAGTAGACAGATTATACCTATCCAACTGGCGCCCAATTTCCCTAACCAACACAGATACAAGAGATTTTACAATGATTATGGCTAAACGACTAGGAGAACTTGCAACTGATGCAATATCCCCAGCACAATATGTATTTGTCCCAAGAAGAATCATATGGGACAACACTACACATGTGCAAATGTCTGCCAGTCCAAAACCTCTGGAGCACTTATCTTCTTGGACCAACAGAGGGCATATGACAGGATGAACTGGACCTATCTTAGGGCCTGCCTTTATTAATTCAAGCTTCCAAATAGAATTATAAACTGGTTGATGTTGTTTACAGAGTCTGCAACCATGGCTGTGCAGGGAGCAGGCTTCTTAACCAACCCAGTTATCCCACAGAGAGGACTAAAACAAGGAGATCCCTTAAGCTCTCTACTCTACAACTTTAGCCTAGACCCCCTAATCCAAAATACAAACACACTGCTCAAAGGAATCAACGTACAGGGCCAATCACCAGTTAAGTTGATGGCCTTCGTTGATTATTGTGTGGTGGGCATATCTAACAATTAGGACGCTTGCAGAATTGAGAAGATAATACAAGAATATTCAGCCATAATTAATGCATCACTTAACACTGAGAAAACGGAAATTATACTCCTGGGGAAATATCAGACCCAGTGAATGCCATCTACACAGGGCCAACAAGCTAGTACAACATAAAGACTCATGAACAGACATAGAAGGCGAAAATTATCAACGACCTCACTAAAACTTCCATTTATCACCAAGCCAACAGCTGGCCCTGTCCGTCACTTGGAAGTATGGTTGGAATCATGAGGTTACGCTAACTCCATGATGGAAAATCAATTATTAGATAAAATAACAAAGCGCATTGCCTCCTTACATGGACATCAAACAGGTCTAACAGGAAGGGTCACGGTAGCAAACTCTATAATTCTATTAATCATATAGTTCACGGCCCATGCAATCGCTTTCTCACCATCCTTCTTCAACACAATTCACGCCCTATTACAAGGATGGCTATGGTCCAACCACAACCCCCCTATATGCCTTATAACCCTATTTGGATCTAGAAGGAATGGAGGTATGGGGCTTACTAATTACGTAGAGCAAGTAACCCATATACTGAGATCCTGGATAGCTCAAGTGACTAGCCCAGATCTTCCAGGTACACACTGGGCCAGAACAGCAAGATATAACTTCACACGTGCACTACAACCAAGAAACCCAGAGCACCCAAACACATTAATCAAGTATTTGGCATCCATCCTACAGCTGCAGGACCACATGGCACTCCTGCACATTTCAAACGAATACTCCTAGCCATGAGAAGAGCGACATGGCGGATTTACATAAAATGAACAAACCAGTTACCAAGGATGCCCAATACTAACTCACAGAAAGGAGATCAATGATCAAATAGTCACAGACAATATAATAAGCAAAATCCCAAATAATATAGTCAGGATAGATTACCTGGACCATATGGACATACCCTACAACCTGGAGACCCAAAGAAGAGTATGGAGATACACACATCACCCTCTACTCTAACCCAGGATAAGAGCACATGTATGGAGGTGCATGAGGAGAGTATACCACACAGCAGAACAGTTGAATGCCAATCACACCTCATTGCAATATGTGGTCAGCATGGAAGCCTAGCCCATTTAGAATAAAGCCCAACATCAGTGGTGGTATGGAAAGAGGCCATGCGTCTTTTCTGCCAAGAAAACAGACATCCAGTCAGCCTAGCAAGGAACATGTTTGCTACAAACATGGACTCTCCTATCCACCCATCTCTCAGGGCACTAATAGTAGTAATAGCACTATGGACAATACATACAATGGTACTGGAATCGTTCACAGGAGCAGTGCCAACAATCCAAGAAGTCATTAATCACTTCCACAGCCATAAGTTGGAACATTTTTAAGCCTGGCTGTTTGGACATATGACCCTCATAACAGAAGGACAATCAACACATGGTTCCTCATATGGTTCCTAAAGGTTGATCCTTTCCTTCACACAGGCTGCATCCAAGAATAAGCCAGCATAACCCCCTTCCCTACCGTCCTAAAATTGGTGATCCTGGAGATAACAAGAGGGGCCTTGAACCCTCTGGGGTGTCTTTATCTGTCAAATTTCATTCGTTTTCTCACTATATTGGAAGTGCTTGTCCCCTGGTCGACTTTACTGAATAAATAAAATAATAATAAAACGTATAAAAAAATAACAATAATGGATATAAAGTGGTAAATTAAGCTATATAATAACTAAACGATGAGTAGCTGTGCAGATAAGGCCAAGTTTTAATAAAAAGCAAAGCAAAAGTATACTATAAATGTGGCTGCCTCAGGCTCATCTCTCCTCTTCTGCTTCTTATGGAGTGACTTGTGCTTTAACCAACGGTAGCCATGTTTTTTCTTCCACTGCTTTGTAGGTAGCTCAGTTTCACTAGGCCTTCAGGGACTGTTGGGGAAGCGGAGGTTGCATTATCAGAGGTGAGGGAGTTAGCATTAGCACCAGGGATAATGCCAGCATAGTAAGGAGAGGGCACAGCTGATGTAATGGGCGAGGGAGTGTAACTATATGTCCAGGGTATGAGTTAAAAGAGTTGACAACTTGACTCAGCAATTAAAGCAAACAAGTTCCTGTATTACCAGAAGCAAGGCGTGCAATCACACCCATTTGTGGTCATGAGGTAACAAGGAATATGCGACAAAGTGGGGACAAAGTTGTAGAGGACGTGAATAAGGAGATGGGTTCTGGCCCTTGGAGAGAAGGATGGGCGAGCACCAGACAATCCACAAGAAAAACGTCCATTCTGGGATAGGAAGGTGGGAAAGGAGCAGACGCCACATATGCTGGTTGATGGGCTCACTCTAGGGCCACCCAATGGTGCGCCATAACCTAGTCTAACTCACCTGTGGGGAAAAGAAAAACATGTTTCCCAAGAGCGCCATTATGGGGAGGTTTCAGAGCTGGTCATTGGCGTCCAGAGCTGCAAATGCGGTGGACAACCCAGAATTCATGCAATTCAGCCAGTTGTTCTGGAATTTCATGCTCAGTGAGTAAAAAAAGAGTTGGAGTGTGGTGAAAGGAACCTGACCAGCTGGCTACCACCCAAGCATGAAGCATAACATCCGGTGGATTGCTAATACCTCTGGATGTGGCTCATCAATAGGTGGTAGCACTAGATGGCTGAAGCCATCTGCTAGGAGCTGTGCCACTTCATTAAAAAAAGACTTCTGTTCCACTCCCCACCCCAGTACTACTGCGTCAGTAGATCTCTGAAAGGCATGCACAAGGACATCAAATGGCCAAAGAATTTGGGAAGAAGCTCTTCCCTGCCCAAGGTGGTCATGGCATCTATCTCTGGCACCCCTTTGTAGCTCAGAGTAAGCGGTAACTGGGGAAGTGGAATTCTGCTTGGGTAGCCCACATTTGTGGCATACCATATCTGAAGAAATTATGCTAGGGCTCAGGGACTTGGTTGTTGTTGAGACTTAAAATGCATTGGATGAACAAACAAAGACGCAGCGCTGAAGACTTATTGTCCAATCAAGGAGGTGGTAATGTGGGAAATATATATGACTGGACAATAAGTTTAAATTATTAATGGCAGATCATCAATTATCCATCAATATAAAGGTAGTGCATTTAATTTTTAATAAAATCTATATGGATCAACACTTAGCGCTTCAACCTCAGACAAAATATGGGGGTTTGGCCAAAACCCCCCTAGTGAGATGAGCATGATGGGAATTGGAGAATCTGGGTAGCTGCGTAGATGGGCCAAAGAGTGGCCATAGAGATGAGTGAAAAAGGGAGAAACAAAGAAAGGAAGGGATTCTTTCTGGATAATAACAAGATGTGATTCTATGGTGTAAGTTGAAAAAGAATAACAGTAGTGGACTCTGCCATCAAAATAATGATAGTCTGTGCCAAAGCCTTTGGCTTCATTTTATATCTTATTACATTTGTTTGACGAATGATGATCCTCATATCATCTTTCCGTTGCATCTGTGGGAAACCTTCTTATGCAACCCTTTGGTTGATTACAAATTATTCCGCCGGATTTTACAACAATGAAGCTAGTTGTACTTGAATAAACTAAAATTTGCGTTTTTTACATAATTTGATTGAAGTAAAAGAAAGTTATACAATGTTCCCCCTTAAACCTTAAATCTCATTGTATTAGTGTATCTGATGGTAAACTTACTGTATATACAACCTTATTACCTACCTTAAGCTTGAAAAGAGTTTGTCAAATTAAAAATAAAATCTACTATCTTGCAGCATAATAAATTCTTCTCACTTTCATGAGAATTCCCTATGATTCATCCTCAACTGATGGAAAAAAATTTTATGTGTCAAACATATCCCCTTGATCAAGTACCAAAAAGAATGCTTATCAACTTCCCCTGATTGCATACTTCTTCAACGTTATGAAGGAGCTCATTATTGTGTGAACTTTTGTATATCTAGAATTCACCCTAATAAGAAAAATTGAGTTGATGACTATCCCAAAAATCTCAAGATATTACCCATTTGGTCATATCATCAAAAAGCTCTGGAAATAATCCATAATCTTATATAATAAATACCATTAATACTTATATTAATTTATCTACTAAACATTAAATTTAAGTGAGTAAATTTGATAATAATCTGCCTGGATATATTCAAATAGATGACACTTTAGTGAAACGACGTTTTTTAGCACTAGTGGTGCCCAACCCAAAAGGGGGAGCTGCCACGCATTTTTATTTTGCAAATGTGCCAAATAAAGGGATTATTAGAATGAAAAATCCTAATATGGCAACTCAGCTAACAGCCTTGGAAACCATATCAGAAGGTGAATAGGCTTTGGAAAAACTTTTATCCGGCATCTGCTTTAGCTGGAGGACCATGGTGGACAACATTGGGGTTGGATCACCAGCAACATGTGGCATAAGAGTTATAATTGTGGGTTTTATTCAGTAATGAGGCCAGTGGTGTCCATCGCCTCAATGTATTGGGCAAGTTGATTCTCAGTAAAAGTGATGAGAACAGGCACACAAGTGAATGACTTGATGCACTGGCGGGTTTCAGGATATTTAGGGTCAAAAAGAGAGGTTTTTTCTGCATCGATGCAGGTGCAGCTTTCACCAAAAGCCAGCTCTTCAATCTCATACTTCGCCTCTTCCTCAAAATCATGATGGAAATTGGGGATAGGAATACCCTCAACCAGTAGTTCCATTGCCCCATGGTGTTGCTGGCAGATTAGGGTGTTGGTAGAAGCTGCAGCGGCTTTGACTGCCATTTTATTTATATTTTTATAAATGGGATAACCGTTTTTAAGACAAAAATGGTGGGGGCATGATTTGGGAGAATTGACAAAAAACTCCCCCAATGCAAAATCTGGTATAGCGTTATATGACCAGTCATTTTTGTCAATCCAATTGAGACAATTGAAAGAATTTGACTCAGCTAATGCTGGACCAGCCACTGGAGTTGGCAAGTTGACCACACCTGATTGGCTTCAAACTGTCAATTATGGCTAGTAAAATGACATTTTTTATGAAATAAGTACCAAACTTTGAGTCAAAAACGCTTTGTTACCACCTGGATAGTAATACATTCATTATTCCACTGATCTCTTTAAGTGAAGCTGATATTATTGCTTGTTTAGAGGATGCTTTAAAATTAAATAAGACACCTTTCATGTTTCTTTGATTAATCCCTTACTACAAATGAGGTTTTATTGTTAGAAGCAACATATAAAAACCTTATTATTAGTTATAATAAAACCTTTCTTACCCTCCTATCTCATGTCTTCTTATCTAACATAGTTTATATTCTCAGTTCTACTTTCAACTTTAGCCTAACAAACAAATGTAGTAATTACTATACCTTTTGTACTATATCTATAGGGATTTCAGGGTATTGCACTTAGTGAGCAGCCTTTAAGAATGAATTACCACTGGGTGGTGCTCAATATAAGGGTCCACCCTTGCTTAAATATACATGCAATAAGTTACACAATGGAAGACGCTTCTGTCAATAGTGTCACCCACTGGGTGAGTAACATTAAGGTCAATTATGACTGCATGGGAAGTCTACCCACAGTATCTTTTAAAGAAGTCTCACAATCCTTTGGATATAACTGATTCAAGAAAAATTACCTAGATTTCTACTGATGTAATTAGAGGCCTCACAAGCGGCATTTCAAATCATTGAGAATATTCCTTCCACTAGAGAGCATTTGCTGTGGATAAAGCATACATAAACTTGTATGAAATTTATAACTTACAGAGATATGCAGTAGTATTACTACCATCTCAAAATAAATTGGAAAGTTTGTACATCTCTCTTTGTACCACATCATGCACTTATCAGGCGCTTATCACAAAAAGATGGTTTATTATACGGGGACTCAAAGTGCATTAAGATTAACCTATGACTAAGTCTATTACTTATCCATCGTCACATTAGGGATCTTTATGACTAAATTTGATAAAACTGAATACATTATCCAACTCCACAATCAGATATTCACCGCTGATTATGGGATTATCAAGTATATGAAAAAGTTATGAGGCTGTACAGAAAGAGATTAAATGGAATCAATAGCGAAGATTATACAAAAAATTGAATCCTTTTCTACCGATCTCTGTCAATATGAAACAAAAACCAATGATGAAATGTCCTTACAAGGCTTCAACTACTCTATGAAATGATGAAGACCATCTTAAATAAAAGGTGTACTAATTAATCTGTAGCTTTGGAACACACCACTGAACTTTAATCAAATCAACCTGCTAAAGTTTTAGCTACCTCTCAGAACATTGAATAAGAATAGTTTGTGTAAGAAGAGATCTGGTGTCTTGGGCCACTCAATCCTCTACCTAACTCCTATAAATTATATCAACAATCTGGATAATGAGTTGAAGGGCTAAGAGACAAGTAACAAATCTCTAAATGCAGTTCATTGCCGCCTTAATGAAGCTAAAGGTCAATGGAGTAAGAGGAAGAATGAGATTCTTGCTAAAATTGATCAACCTCAGTAGAGTATGGATAGGGGAGGATACCCCAGTGGTAGAATAGTGACCTCTACCACTGCCTCTTTGCGTTTGATTCTGGTACAGGAACTTTGGGTAGGGGATGACTATGACCGTGTTGGCGTTGCACACCAATGCCCTGAACTGAGATAGCGAATAGCAAAGACGGTCCATGGAGTTCCTGGCCTATCATACGCCGCGCATGGAGGTTTTCTGGATTTTATCCTCCTTTCCCATTCATCCAATTTCCCCTCAATTAGTGCAGTATCATCCCTAGGTCATCCCACCTCAAATAAAATTCAGTAGACTATGAATTGCAACAGCATAAAAAGGGTCTACTAGAAATATTGAAGTTATAGAAAAAGAGAAAAAGCTCCTATGAACATTTTTATCCTCTGTAAAAGGTCAAATTTTACTCTTGAACACCGCTTTCAGAACCTCTTAAATTTGCTAAGCTTTCTTGGAAAGCTTCATGGATGAGTTTAATGAAACTCAACAATTCACCACTGAAGATATGGAAGGTCAATTTGAACCTATACAAGACACTTCCGTTGGCTTTCTCAAAGTTGAATCCGTTTGACACACAAACAGAAATTAACAAATGTGGCATTCATGGAAATCATGCTCTTAATAGTGAGATACCAACTACATTTAAGACAAATTTTAAATATAATTTCACACCAGGAAAGGCAGAATTGCTCCATTTCTATACTATATGGCGCCACCATAGAAGGCGCAAAAGACTATCAGAAAGGTAGCAAAACTTGTCCTGCTTAAGCTGAATGGCCCAAGAAGTAATGGTTTCACGCATGGACAACTATAAATCTGGGCTAAAGTTAAGAAAGCACACACTAAGATTAGGTTATAAAAAGTTTGAGCATGACAAAAAAGTCTATCATGAGAATTGGACTATGCATAAAGAGACCCTGGCTGAATTTGCGGATTTCTTCTATATTGTGGCACAAATTGTGATGACTATAAAAATCTTCTCCTTTGATAAAGTTGTGTCTTCCATTATTGCTGGTCTACACAGCAACTCTGAATTACCCATGCATATTACATAAACAAACTTAGTTTTACCTCTGCTTTTGATATCACAGAAGTTTTTCTTGAAGAAAATGACATTTACAAGCCTAAATTCTCAATAAAGGTCTACTTAAATCAAGAGCTCTTACTGTCAAAATCTAAACCCAAGAAAAGAGAGCAAATATGTGTAACTTCTACAAGAAACTTTAATATTGATGATAGTTATCTAAGAAGAACCCAGTCCAGGCCTAGCTGTCATGTTTACATGATCTTATTGAGGGCACCAACAGCAATGACAAGGCTGGGAGGCAGGAGGTCCAAGGGGTCAAGTTTCAGGACCTTCTTGACCTAAAGCACACCTTGGACCAACGCTAGGTACAGGCTATGTATGCCCAGGTTGGTAAAAGTGAGGTGCATTATGCCCAGCCCCTTATTTCAGCTCTTCCGCTAAATTATATGAGTTTTATATAAAAATGACGATGGCTCAATATGGTTAATCAGTGAATAGGGGTTCAAAGCCATTATATTTATAAATATAAACTCGGGTCAGGTTCAACTTTAATCACTCAAGTAAGGTTGGTTTCAAATTATATTACCCTGTCAGATGGAAACGTGCGCCTATTGATGCACCAAGGCTTAGTGCCACTTTATCTGACCAATGATTTCCCTGAGTTGGCCTAAATATGTTTTCTAAAGACCAACCTTTCTTGTTGGTCATCTTCCCTTAAATAAAACCCTAGTTACTTCGTGTTTTTTCCATAAGTTGACTTGGGTGAACCTGTGCGTGGACCTCTTCAAGGAGATCTCATGCTGTGTTAGCAATATATTTCTTTTAAAATTATTACAGCCTCAGGCACACCGCTGGGCCTCCCAGGTTCCCTCCAAACTGGGTCACTTGTGCTCTCTAGCCCTGTACAAAACTTAATTATGAACTGCCCTTTTAGGCACAGCCAAATTTTACTGATTGCTTGATCTCTTATTACTTGTAACATGCTAAACACCCTCGTTTTAGTCACTTTAGCTCTAGCTCCCTCTACTGGGCTGCCTTAGCTATAATACTGATGACTAGTTCCCTTGCGTTGGTCCTGTGCTTTGTGCACCACCATGATGGTAATTGGAGAGTTCTAGATACTCTCCTGACATTAGACGACCAACTCTAACTTTACATGCACAAACTTTATATGTGTGGGACTTTCATGAAGTGCAAACGGTGTGCACCAGCTGTTGGCCACAGCCGCAGTGGGGCTCACCACTGTTTTCACATTTTGCCAATGGTTGGAACATCTCAGCATTATTCTTGCTACCTCTGACTGGAAAGTACTCACCCCTCTTGCCCGTACTTGATGGATATGGACGCTTTATTAATCTTAGAGTAGAATTACCTGATTTTCTTCTAAAATTAACAAAATTGACACCAGTCCGCTTGACATCACTTTTGTGTGATTTTGGAAAACAGTCAATTTACCACCACTGCATCACCGCATTATTTATCCAATCTATGTCCTCAGATCCACCACCTGCTGCCCCAGTGTGGGGCAGTGGGGTTACACCTGCTAGCATTTACTGCCCAGCAGGCAAATGCATGCAGACTGGCTCGTCCATTCTTCCAAATTCATCCAGTCACTATGTCCCTCCAAGGGACAAAGCACTCCACCTTTCAAAATTCCACCCAAACCCCTATCCCTTAGCCCTACCTCAATCCACTGTCTGCTTTTTCCTCCAAGTTGAGTATGGACATCTCTTCCCATATGCCAACAAAGTGATAATTGAGCTGGCAACTGTCACCTTCACACCAGCAGGATTTTTAGACTTCCGCCCTTATAAGGGCTATTTTAACATAGGCTTTCCCACCAAACAGGACGCAGAAGCTGCAGCAGCTACGCCCTTAACATATAAAAACAAAACCATTACCACCACTAAAATACATCTCCCAGATGATACCACACTTGTGGTAACCTTTGCAAATCTCCCCTCACACCTTCCCCCTCAAACGCTATATGATGAGTTGATGTTGGGGCTGTCCACTTATGACAAAAACCCCATCCTCCAATTCATTGTCCCAAGTGGACTGAGCACCTCGCGGCACCTTGGGCAATGGCCACCATCACCCCCCACCAGCTAATATGGCCCAGCACATCCCACCGCATGCCTACATCCTATCCGCACTTGAACGTTTCTTTTGGGCTTGCATTGATAATATTCGCACAATTTGTCCCCTCTGCCATGAGTTGGACCACACAAAAAACATGTCAATAAAGTTTAAACCCTGAAAACAAGGCCAACTCCACCCATGAGGCCACACCAACAGCGTTTGAGTGGGGATTATAACTTCCCCATCCCCCAGATTGAGCGCCAATGAATCAGAAACAAAATTAAGCAACCCAAATCCAAGCCGTCAAATCCAAGCTGGCAAAATCCAAGCCAGCCATCTACACCCATGTCAACCAATCAGGAGCAGGTTTGGACCCATACTAATCCAAAAATCTTCCACCCAAAAACTTACCCAGCCATAGACACTAATTAGCAAACATTACAAAATCAACCTAAATCCCTGGAACTTATTAGATGAAGTGTCAGAATAAGGTGAATTTGTCCCACCTCTGGCTAAACCAATTAATTTACTACCTTTTATGAATTCAGACTTTGATGCTCCACTCCAGCCCAAACAATAGTTCCCAAACCCAATGCTACCCCTATCCAAAACGACCACCAGCTTGATGAGCCCGCGGTCACCTCACCCAAAAATCGCCGTTTTTGCAGATATTTGGCAAAATCTGTCACCAAATTTAAAAAATGGCTGCACCCCCTTGTTCCCCTCCGATTATCCTCCTACTGCACAAGAGGAAATCCAACGCCTCTATGATACTGCCACCACCTCTGTCAAATGTGTTTCTGAACTGGCAGATTTCTCCACATCCACACATATCACCAGAGCCAATGTTGTGAAATTATACCAACTTCCCAACGCCCACATCCAGGCTGAACACCATGTTGCTGAACTCATAGAGGCTTTGATCCAGGATTAAATTGTTGATCTTGACAACTATCTACTGCACCTCGACACTCATCCCATGGATGCCCCAACCCCCTTGCTCTCAGCATTGATCTGCCTCTACAATGCTGAGCCTGATGATGATCCACCTGATCCCCCTCCCCCTCCGCATTGATGGGATAAGTGGCTTACCGCTGTGCTTCCTGGTAGGTTAACACTTTCTTTTCCTTTTGTGTCTCACTGCTCAATAAGGGCGGTCAGTTCATGTTTTTTGGTTGGTTTAATTTTGGAGTTTCAGTTTTTGTACTGTCCGTCCCTTGGTCAGCTTGCCTTGGTTAAATAAAAATAAAATTGACACTAATTAATTTTTTTCTTTGGTACCACATTCAGATGGTGCAGGTGGGAAAATTGATGAAGGTCCTGGTGACGTTAGCCTTGGATAACGTTGTACAACCCGTCACCAAAATTGGTGTAGGGTCATTCATGTCCCAAAACACATTTTATAACAACTTTACATATATACTACCAAGCCATGTATTTTCCCTTATGGCTCAAATATGGACCTCATTTAAATATATCAAATTACCCCAAAGAGCCCACGCTTGACCACAACCATGATCCGCGGAACCCAGGAGGTGGACAAGATGTTACAATATAATATAAAAACGTCTATGAAGTTGTTGAAGATATGGTGGGATATGTGGCCTCAGTAGTAGATGTGGCCAAATATCCCTCTCTATTCTTTGATGCAGAAACGTACCATGGGTATGCTAGACCCTGAAAAAGAGTTTGGTGTGAAGTGTTTGCGTTTTCTGCTATAAATAAAGATCTTTTTGGTTACTTTTTGTTAGCCGCTACCCTCTCATCCCCTTCAGATAAAATTAGCACTACTATCTTGGTGGATACTGAAGCCTCTGAGAATTTTATTAACCATGACTTAGCTGACTACCTTGAGATGAGTTACTTGACAGGTGGTATGAATAGAATAGGGGCTTCCCAAGGTATTCCCACTCTGAAAATTATGAGATTAGCGGATTATCAAGTTGGCAAATATAACTTGTCTAACCACTTCCAAGCTATCAAAAACCTCTTGTACCCCATCATTTTGAGTGTAGAGTGGTGGCGAAAGTTTGATGTCAGGACCAATTTGAAAAGAAAATACCTAATCCTTAACTTTGAAGATTGGTCGTGAGTTAGTTGTCCCTTTAGATGAAGCCAATTTTCAGGGCATTTTCCACACTGGACCAATATTAAAAGTCTCAGTCTTGCTCAGTTGCTGAAGCTCCCTTTGGAGGTCCCCTTACCTTTCTGTTTGGAGGGGTTGGAATCTTCTTTTGATGTGGCTTCAGCCAATGTACTACCAGATCATTCATTTTGATTGCAAGTTCAAGCTCACCATTGATCTGGTGCATATATCTTCCATAATTTATCCATTGATGGTAAAAGAGGAAGCGGCCTTAGATATGTGAGTTAAGGAGCAGTTAGCCGAAGGTGCAATTTTCAGAAAACCTCTCCTTCATGTTACCCACTTCTCTTTGTGGAGAAAGCCAATGGTACTTTAATCCCATGTGTAGATTATGGGAATCTCAACAATGTCACCGTACCAGACTTGAATCACATCCCACTGGGCTCACAGATTGCACGCTATGTGAAGAAGGCGTGAGACTTCTCCAAGCTGGATTGTTTAAACGCATTCAATCAGATCTGGATCAAGAAGTGCTGGGAGTGGCTGACCACATTCCACACCAGAAAAGGGATTT
The DNA here is from genome assembly GCA_022478985.1 of Massospora cicadina. NCBI lineage: Eukaryota > Fungi > Entomophthoromycota > Entomophthoromycetes > Entomophthorales > Entomophthoraceae > Massospora > Massospora cicadina. The sequence continues at coordinate 46,607 of JAKSZP010012358.1, forward strand.
TTCAATTTCAGGTTAAGACCTTTGGGCTTAAAAATGCCCCTGCTATCTTTCAACGCCATATTGCTGCGGCTTTGGGGGACCTGCTGAGGAAATATGCAGTAGCTTACATGGATGATATTTTGGTATTTTCCCTGACAATGAGTCCCATGCAGTACACCTTTGGCAGGTGGTGAAGCGTTTGAGGGCAGCTGACCTCACATTAAAAAATAAGTAAGTGCGAATTCTTTAAGTCCCAGGTCACCTTCCTGGGAAACGTCATGTTTGACCAAGGGCACATGATAACTCCAGACAAGGAGAGGGCAATTTGTGAGTGTCTACTCCAACTTCAGTTAAGTAAGTGAGGAGTTTTTTTGGGGACGTGTACGTTCCTTAAGAAATTCACACCAATTCTTTCTAAAGTGGAAGCGTCCCTATATAAGGCAAGTGGGGCAAAAGTACTCCAGTGGTCTCTAACTTTGCAGGATGCCTTCAAAGCGGTAAAGTGTACTTTGCTGTCCACATCCGTTCTTTGCCATGTCAACCCCAGTAAAGAGTTCATTATCGCTTCTGATGCCTCCAACTCACCACAGCGGTGGCCTATTACAAGTAGGTGAAGATGGAATAGAGCATCCATTGGGATATTTTTCCAGGAAGATGTCTCTACCAGAGTTAAACTACGCCGTATATGATAAAGAGTTATTAGCAGTGGTTGATACACTGACCTATTGGAATCATCATTTTCATGACTCATCCCAACCCTTCCGCATATGTACAGATCACCATGCCTTACTGTACTACCATGCACCTCATGTCTTAACTTCACGACAACCCACTGACATGAGACCTTAGCCCAATTTGCGTTCTCTTATGAGCTCACTAATGGCAAGGAGAATGGTTTGGCAGATGTTTTGAGCTGCAACCCTGCACTAGCTCCAGACCCTATGGAGGTAAAGGTGCATAATACCTACTTGATGATTCCACCAGGTAAGATTGTGTCTTATCATCCCTCTCCCTTGGCCAATGGTTCATCGCTTTCTCCTCTGGAAAATTCTGAGGAATATGGTATGTTCAGAAAAGTAGTCCTTTCCCAGCCTTTTTCGGCCAAATATACTATGGTCCTTGCCAAGAGCGCATTAAATCAGGAGGTCATACTCAGAGGTTACCATTTAAAGGATGAGATGGTGTGGTTTCAGGGGCGCCTATGGGTTCCTGCTGGATCATTTCGCCTGGAAAACATCCGGGACCATCATTATGGAATCACCGTTGGTCATACTGGGAAGGCGAAGACTCTAGAGCTAATTTGCCACACTTACAATTGGAAGGGGTTAGCCTCACAGATGGGCAGGTATTGTAAAGAGTGTTTAGTCTGTAACCAAATGAAACCAAGTCGTCATCCTCTATCAGGGCTGTTAGTACCAGTTTAAAAGGCTAAAGGGCTTTGGACTTCCTTATTGGTGGATTTTATTGTGGAATTGTCTGTATCTGATGGCTACAATGCTATCATGATAGTGGTTGACTGTTTTTTGAAGTTCGCCCAATTTATTTCTTGAAGAACCACAGTCACCTCAGCTATAATGGTTAGACTCTTTGTCACTCATGTGTTTTCTCTTCATGGGGTCCCCTCAAGAAATAACTAGCGATTTTGGACCCCAGTTTACCTCCGTCTTTTGATAAAACTTGTGTAAGACTTTTCAGATTCGCCCCTGCCGTTCAACTGCTTATCGCCCATCAATCATATGGGCAGACTGAACGAGTGAACCAGTGCCACAAACAGTTTTTGCAGTGTTACACCGCTTCAGATTATTCAGATTGGGTTACCCATCTCCCCATGGCCCAATACAGTTGTAAAAATGCCCAACATGCATTAATTGGTTGTTCCTTCTTCTTCGCCAACTATGGCTTCAATCCCACCTTCAACAAGGAGTCCAGTTGTGGATTCAAGGTGGAAGCGATGGTGGACTTCACAAAAATGATCAAGAAAGTACACCAGGTGGTGAGCACTAATTTAGATGCGGCCATGCAGGCTTACAAGGAGAATGCTGATGGTAAGAGATGAATTGGACCAGCATTTAAGGAAGGAGATCTCGTGATGCTGAATGATAAAAACATCCCAATCAAGCAACCATGCAAAAAATATAAACCAAAGAGGATTGGGCTGTACCACATCAGAAAGGTGGGACATGCCTCATACCAGTAGGATCTCCCCTCCTCGTTTTGAATTTTTCAGTCTTTCATGAAAGCATGCTCATGTTGTTTGAAAGCCCCCACCAGAGACTCCTGAGGCTTATCTCGTGGATGGGGCTCCAACGTGGGAAGTGGAGGAGATTGTAGCTTTTTGTCAGGTAATAAGAAGGCTTGAGTTTCTTATATCCTGGAAGAAATTTGACATAGTGGGGAACAGTTGGGTTCCAGCACGTGATTGCGCCCATGCTCAAGATCTAATTGTAGGGTTCCACGAGCGTTTCTCTAGGGCTTCAGGATCTAAGTACAAGCAAGTCGTTGCTGCCATGGAGTTGGCCCCTGCCCACAAAAGCTTTTCTTGGCAAATGCCCATGAAGGGGGTGGAGCCCAAAAAAGCGGAGAGGGCAATGTCATGTTTACATGACCTAATTGAGGACACCAACATCAAGGACAAATCTGGGCGGCAGGAGGTCCAAAAGATCAAGTTTCAGGACCTTTTTGACCTAAAGCACACCTTGGACCAACGCTTGGTACAGGCTAGGTATGCCAGGTTATACAAGTGAGGTAAATAACGCCCAGACCCTTGTTTCGGCTCTTGCACTAAAATGGATGAGTTATTTATTAAATGACAATGGCTTGATATTGTTAATTGGTGAATGGGGTGCAAAACCTGATCAAATATATGAAATTTACTAATTTGGGTCAGGATCAACTTCAATCAATCACTTGTGTAAGTTCAATTTCAAATTATGTTACTATTCAGACAGAAGCGTGCGCTTATTAATGCACCAAGGCTTAGTAAAACTTTCTCTGACCAATGATTTGCCTGAGTTGGCCTAAATATGTTTTCTAAAGACCAACCTTTCTTGTTGGTCATCTTCCCTTCAATAAACCCCTAGTCAGCTTTATGTTTTTCTTATTTTTATTTGGGTGAATCTGTGCACGGACATCTTTGAGGAGGTCTCATGTCATGTTAGCTGATTTATTTGTTTTAAAATTATTACAGCTTCAGGTACACTTCTGGGCCTCTCAGGTTTCCTCCAAACCAGGTTACCTGTGCACGCTAGCCCTGTACAAATCTTGATTATGAACTGCCCCCTGGGGCACCGCCAAGTTTTGCTAATTGTTTAATCCCTAATTACTTGCACCGTGCTAATCGCCCTAACCATGTCACTTCAGCTCAAGCGCCTTTGTGGAGCTGTCTGTATTTTAATACTGAAGACTAGTTCCCTTGCGTTGAGCCTGTTCACCATGCACCACCAAGCTGGGAACTGGAGAGTTATAGACACTCTCCTGACAGGAAGTGCATGTTTTATTAGGGGTGTGGACATTATCTGAGGCCAGGTTGGGATTATAATGTCTTCATTGGTGGAACCACACCATGAGCTCATCAATGTGATGGCTCCAGTTCTGCAATAGGATATCTCTTTATTTTAAATTGTTAATTACCTGCAAACACTAGTTGCAACGTTCAGTTCACCTAAACTAGAGAAGAAGTCATCAAGGACCGCCTCTGGAACTCCTTCTTTTAGCAGGCCGCAACATTTGACCTATGATCCTCTGGCTAACCCTTGGCCACCCTATGATATACTCTGCCCTCCCTTGGCTATCTTTATAATCCTTCACCCAACCCTTTGGCTGGACCTTCTAAAGAATCTCAGAGATGAGATGCCTTTGGAGTGACATGTTCTGAATATAGGCACCTTAGACATATTGCAGTAAACTGTACCACTAAGTGGAAAGTCCACGCTGTACAGCTGGGCCACTATGATCGAGGAAAAGATCAATCATAGTGGAGATGAATCTCTACCTCTGGTGTTTTGACTTCAAATATCCTACCTGAACCTAACAAGCTGTTTCACATCAGGCTCACAACCTTACCAACGTGCTGCTATATAAACAACCTGACAATTATGTACATGTGCTGACCCACTCACAAGCTAAAGAGGTAGCAGTGGAGGAGAGCCACTGGGACTTTAAAAGACCTATGCCTGCCAGATATTGGAGTAAGCCTCATCAGATGAACCCTGACCATCCTCATATGTGCCATCACTAAAAAGGGTGAACGTTCTAACCCTGTAGAAGCAATCATTAAAATATACCCCAAGGTCAGAGAGGGCATTATTCAGTTCCTTGATAAAAAGTATTCCCTGAATTTATTTATTAAAAAATCAGGGTTCTTATTATTCTGAGTGTATGTATTGTATTATTTTTGTGGCGAAAATAAAGTTTGTGCATTAATAAGTACTAATGCACTGCTCAACATAGTATCAGCAAAGTTGGTTGCTAAGTTATTGTTGAAACCTGATGTGGAGCACCAGAAGATATATATGGGACCACTGGGGCGGAATGCACTGTCTCAAAAGGAACGTATAGTGCACTGCCTTTGCGGTTAATGTTGATTGTTATCTATGCACTGGTAATTGTGTTGCCAAACCACAATTATGATATGCTGAGAGAAGCATCCTTCATGCGCCACTTCATTGTGGTAGTCAAAATGGCTGAGAATATATTTTAGATCCTGGGACAGCAGATCCCAGTTTACTTTACCTCAAGCATTGTGCCAAAGGATTATAGATGCACTGGAAAAGTTAATCTTATGTACAGTGATGGCATAATCCCTGTACATTAGTGGCAATTAAAAACAAAACTAGGGCTCTCGTTATCAGATATATGAGTACTGGTGACTACCTATCAAATATGAGCCTGCAATAATGACCCCCTCTGTCAACCAAGTTATAGTGAGAACAGAGCTTGAAATTGAGCTATTATGCGGGCTCTATGGGATGATTCTTAGGCTATATCATAAAACCCGCATAAAGCCCCATGTGGCCCTGGACATCATAGTCCTGGACATAGGGAAAATAAAGTGTTGCTAGCATACCTACAGAAAGAGCCACTAATGGTCTGAAAACACCAGGTAGTGGCATATCTGCATTTGATCCCCATCAATGAGGTCTTTCATTTCCACAAGTTTGGCTCACTGGATGAGTTTGGTTTTTCCACTGAAAATACAGCCAGTGTAATGGCAGTGGCTTTCCTGAGAAACTTTAATGGGGTTATTAGATAAGAAAAAAGAACAAGCAATGGCACTATTTGGAAATTGTTGGGAGATTTTTGCCTACAATGACCATTATTTGGGATGCGCTGTGGTGTTGTCCATTAGTTGGACACTGGGGACCGCCCTCATATACAGTCCTAGACAATAATCACTTTAAGGCCATGAAGGAGGTAGTTTCTGACAAGATAGGGGAAGCTGTTAAAGCAAAGAATGCTGGAGCTGTCCAGAAGTCCCTGGGCTTCCACTATATTGATTATTAAAAAGAAAGATGGAACTACCCATAAAGTAATTGATAATCAAAAAACTTAGCATTATTAAAAAGGATACATATCCGCTTCCCTTATAAGGATGATGCTTTAGACCTCTTAAGTGCGCTCATCATTTCTTAGTGATGGACCTAATATTAGTTTATTGGCAAATTGAGTTTCCTGAGGCAGTCAGAATGGTTTTCCTGTTTATAAAAATATTAATAAAACGGTAGTTAAGGCTTCAGCTGCCTCAGTTAACACCTTACTTTGCCAGCATCTTCATGGGGCGATGGAGCCCCTTGTTGAGGGTATTCCCATCCAGGTTTTCCCCATGATTTTGAGTAAGATGCGAAGTATGAAATTGAGGAGCTTTCCTTTGGTGCGAGCTGCACTTGCATTGATGCAGAAAAAATTTCTCTTTTTGGACCCAATTATCCTGAAACTTGCCGATGCATCAAGTCATTCACTTGTGTGCCTGCTCTCATCACTTTTGCTGAGCATCAACTGGATCAATACATTGAAGCAATGGACACTGCCGGCCTCATCAATGAAGAAACCCCACAATTATACCTCCTTATGATACATGTTGCTGGTGCTCCTACCCCAATGTTGTCCTCCATGGTCCTCCAGTTAAAGCAGACGCCAGATAAAAGTTTCCCCAAAGCTTAATCACCTTCTGATATGGCTTCCTAGGATCTTAGATGAGGTGCCATAATAGGTTTTTTTCATTCTAATAATCCTTTATCTGGCCCATTTGCAATTAAAGATGCGTGACGGTTCCCCATTTTGGGTTGGGCACCGCTAGTGCTAATAAAAAGAGTTTCCGGAGGCAGCTCAAGAAAAGTGCACAATAATCACCTCTAAGGGGTTATTCCAGACCACTCTCATGTTGTGGGGGCTATGTAACTTCACAGCTACTTTCAAAGGGCCATGGACACCATTTTGAGTAACTTAAGCTATCATGCGCCCGTGTTTATCTTGACATCAACATATTCTCATGGACGTTTTTAGATCATTTGAAAAATTTGTAGGAGTTGTTCTGCTGACTCGCAGTGACCAACATAAAGATTAAGCCTCACAAATGTCACTATTATAAGACCAACTGTATTATCTTGGGTTTGTGGTGGATCCCATGGGACTTAGGCCGCAACTGGATAAGGTAGAAGCCATCAGAAAGTTGGCCTGTCCCGGTTCTAAATGAGATATTCATGTATCCTTGTACATTGTTGGTTACTACCAATGCTTTATTCCTAGTTTTAGCTTTATTAGGGGCCTCACTCTTTGAGAGATTACAGAGAAGAGCACCACGTTTATGTGTTTACATAATGATGCTAGGGTGCCTTTGCCACTATTATGATGGCGTTGATCAATACTCATAGTTGCAATATCTGAACTTTGATTAATAGTCCTTTGTCTAGACTGATTCTTCCATTTCCACTGTCAGACTGGTATTGTTCATTTTGAATACACCGGTGTGGAGCACCCTGTCACCTATTGCAGTAGATGTTAAAACTGTCATGAACATAAAATTACACTGTGACCAAGCTGAAATTGTTTATCTGTGATTTATGTTAGCAACAGTTCCAGACGTACCACCATGAAGTGAAGTTTAAGGTCATTACTGACCACATATTTGTTGTCATGGAGACAGTATATGAAGTTTAGACTTCCCTGCCAGTTAGGATGCAAAAGCACCTAAAAGGCAATCCTGAATGCCAGAGGCATTGCCACTCAAACGATGTTATTATGTGGGGAGATGTGTGACAAGTAAGCGCTGGTGTATGGAAAACGTAAGAAGAAACATGGAAAGGAACTAGGCTGTTGCAACTCCAGACCCTGTGGGACTTGCTGCAGGGAGTTGTACGATTGGTTTTGATGGCTTGGAACCCTCCATAGGGGAGTTTGGTACAAAAATGTGGGTTAGGGGATGGATCCTCGCTTGAAGTGGAGACAGATGGGCCCATAGGAATCTAATATACTTCTGGCGTATGGCCTCAATAATAGGGTTGAGTTCCCAGAAGTTTTTACGATACTCCCTGTTGGCTATGTTAGGTGCTATAGTTACTATCATGACTAGTATTGCTCAGCCAATGTAGGGCCTAAGGGGCCATGTTTTTAGTGCCATAGGGAGTTTGGCAAGCAAAATTTGAAATAAATCAAAATATCAGGAACTTGTGGAGAATTTTTAAAGAAAAGTTATTTAAGGAAATCAACCATCAATTTCCTCAGTTGTTATGACTGCTTAAATAGATGATTGATTTTGTGAATAACTTATAAAAGCACAAGATTGGGACCCTCAAGATTAGATCTACCCAACAAAATTTAAAGGGAGGAGAAAACGGATTCAATCTTAACTGACTTTAAAGAAGTACGTGGCGGGCTGAGTCACTGTCAGCTTAATCTTGGTTGTCTGACTTTCAGTTTCAATGCATTTCTGGTGGTTAGTGTGATGTCATCTCGCCCAACAGGCAACGGGGATCTCTCAAGGCCACCCTAATGTAGGGGCAGTACCAAATGGTCAGAAACGGGCTCAGGATACCCAATTCACCTGCACTCGGTCACTTTGGCATCTGTTAGGCCAAGCGAGATGCATCAAATGGTGATCCTAATTTTTGAGGGGAGGGTTTTGAGCTATTACAACATTTGATGATGAAGGCACATTCCGTCAGGCTATGTCCCCAATGTTTTTGAGGGAATTATGAATTGTCCACAATATTTCCTAATGGCCTGATGCTATTGGCGAGTATTACTGAGGATTTGACATGGGAAAAATTCTTCCTAAGAGGCAATCACCATTTGGTCTTTGTCCATGATGTTTTTATGGCAAGTTTTGAACTGTTGACAAATTTTCCCAATGGCTTGATGCCATTGGCGAGTTTTGCCAAGGATTTAACACTTGATTCCTCATTTGATAAAGTTTTTAGCCCATTAGGCTTCATTACCAAGGGTTTATAGCTTTCAGACCTTGATTTTGAGGGTTTTGGCGCCATCAACTTTATAAGAAACTCTCAGACCAAGGGGTTGGCATACTCCTATTTTGGCGCAACTTTCCTCAATTTGCTGTACTAATTCAGCGGAGGCAATTTTGGGGACAGGTGGTGGAATCTTCAGAGGTATGGTTGCTACCCAACGCTTGTCTACCACATGGGCAAGATCACCTTGTGTGATGAGAGGGCCAGCTTCCCTCTTTGGACCTTATTATTGGGGAATGGAAACACCGCCCAATATAGGCAGAGGGGAATATTCCCAAAACTTAAACTTGTGATGATTAAAGAATCTCTGGGAGTCAGAGGAAGGTCTCACATGGTGGCTCTCAAACTTCAAGCATAAGATTTTGTATATTCATCACCCTGGTGCAAAGTACCAGAATGATGATTGTTTATCATGGCTAATGACAATCACCATAATAAAAAATCTGTATGATTTGATGTACAAAAAGATGATCAGCGGCAAGCATGCTGATGAACCACCTTAAGCTATTTGGGCATTTGACAGAATGAGGGCTGGCAATTTTTTAGAAATGGTGAGTATACAAGCAGGTGGTGGGATTACACTAAATTTTATAAACCCTCTGCTTGGCCAGACATTATCTTAAGCGCCCTAAGATGTTAGGTCACAAAGGGGTACAAAAAACATTGAAGTTACTGAGTTTGTGCTATTTTTTGGAAAGCATGCATTTTGACATGCTTGAATCAATAATCAGCTGTCACCTATGTCAAGTATAGAAGCCTTATTTCAGAAGACCTCCTATCATCTAGTGTAACCCCAGTTTTCATGGCACATGGTATCCATTGACGTCATAGTGCTTTTGCTGATGAGTGCAGATCGCTCCAAGTACATCCTGGTAGCAATAAATCATTTGTTGAAGTGGGTAGAGGAAGAAGCAATAAAAGATTTGGGGGCAGTCACCACTGCCAAATTCAAAATGGAGCGCGTCATTCAATGGCATAGCTGCCCACAGTTCATACTCACTGACTATGGAACCAACTTCACCTCGCATGTCCTTCCTAAGATGACCAATTATATGGCAATCTGTGGGGTTTAATGGCCCTATACCATCCTGGATTTGATGTAACTGTCTAGTGGGTTAACAGAACCCTAGAAAACTTTTTAGAAAGCATGTGATGGATAGACCATCATTCTGAGCACCCTAATTTTCACCGCAGTCTTCATATTGTCAGCATTATAGTTATTTAGACTGTTGCCAAGGTCCAAAGGTGGAATCATAGCTGAAAATTTGCAGAAATGGTTACACCAGGATTTGAACCTCAGAACTTAAACTTTAAGCTCAGAGCCAAATGCTGAGCCAATTATGCCATAGGAGGTCAAAAAACTTAAGAAGGGACTGAGTACCGAATATTTTATTAGATTAAAATGTGTCAATAATAATAGGGTGCATAGGGACACGGTGCATCAAGGATCTTCATGGCCCCATCTATACAGGATCTTTCATGGCCTTCCAGATTGACCAACTTTGTGGCATCCTCATTATACTTTGTCGCCCCTATGACTGGAGTGGCGGAAACCATACCTCATGTGATTCAGAAAGTGGGGGTGAGACTCCTGAAGTTGTCTCCATTGATCCTCAAATGCTTGTGAATTCCTGACTGAGTTTGAGATCAGTGCCATTAAGATAAGGCTCCATTCAAATAGGCTTGAGAGTTAATTCACTGCAGCTTAATTTAGAAGTAGGAACTTTGATTTATTTTTCATCTCAAATCCTGACAACGCCCCCTTCAAGATCCTTTCAGAGTGGGTATAGGGGCCAAAGGAACTGGCCATGAACCCTATTAACCATGGACCCCTGGTTGACATTGGCAATAGAGTACTCTGACTTCTCCTTATAAATAGCCTTATAAGGTTTAAACCAAAGAACGTCTAGCTTTACTCTGTCAACTTCCAAGTCAATGGTGATAGAAGAGAATAAGGTCACCTAATTGGAAAGTTGGTAAGGAAGGTCATCTGATATTAAATTGGGATGTCTCTCTTCCTGTAGTGGTGACAATGCCTTGTGTGGCTAGGGCTTGAAGCTGGACAATTTTAACGGCTAAGGCCCTCATAGTTAATTCAGAGTTCTCAGATGTGGAGGTCTCAAGCAATGGCTGACTCTGCCTGGTAGCCAGGGTGCACGCCCATATAGAGCTTCAAATGAGGAAATTTTGATGACTGGGTGATAGCTTATCCTGTAGGCAAGAAAAGCGCTGGGTAGGTAGTGGTTCCAGAGAGCAGGATCTGAGGAGGCCATCTTACATAAAATGTAAATAAGTGTTCTGTTAGCGCATTCTACTTCCCCATTAGTTGATGGGTTATAAGGGGCAGCGAAACTATGGTTAGTTCCAAATAGCGAGGTAGGTTCTTTTAATACCTGTGAGGTGAATTTTACCCATTATTTGAAAGTGAGGTTTGGGGGCACCCATACTGGGTGAAAACAGATTAAACAAGGAAGAGAGCTATGGCTTTGGCAGTGGCATCTGGGACCAAAATCGCTTCAACTCACTTGGTTAAATGGTCAATGGCTAGGTTAATATACTTATGGCCATGCAGCTTAGTGGGAAGATGGCACACAACATCAATGCTAATGACATTGAAGGGCCCTGTTGGGCAATGACTGAGCGTTGAAATTGAAAATTGCTTGGTCTTGGGATTGGCAAGTCATGCATGCCTCCAAGACCTCTTGGATGGTTTCTACCATTTGGTCCTAGTAACATTGCGACTTCAGCCATTTGTGAGTCTTCTTAACTGCCTTGTGTCCCACTTTAGAATGGCCCTCTAGAATAACATAGGTTCAGGAAGAAGGGCGGACATAAGGGAGCCACTTCATATCGACCCTCTTGTAGAGCAGCCCTCCTTAATTTGAGTGTCTTGAGTTATCCTTCAGAGTTCAGCTTGGACCTTAAGATTTTCCGACTTTCAATGCTTAGGTTAACCTATCATATAATACAGTAAGTCCTCCTTGGTGGTCAAAGCTGCTAGCACCAGCATCTGGGAGAGGCGGTTGGCGTTTTGGTGAGTCATGCCTGCATGATGGGCAATTATTGAAATCATAGCTCTGAAGTCATAAGGCCCACCTGGCTAATCGGCCATCTGGTTCCTTCATTTGCTGGAGCCACCAGAGCGAGGAGTGGTTTGTAACAATGGTAAAGTGAGTACCATAAAGATAAGGTCAAAAATGTTTGATGGCTAGCAAGACAGTCAGGCACTTCCTCTTGGTAACACTGTAGTTCCTTTCAGCTTTACTCAGTGACTTACTAAGGTAGATTACAGGATTGTCGACCTGATTTTCATCATGTTGGGCTAGGATAACCCTGATGGCAACACCACTTGCATCCATAAACAACAAGAAGGGCTGGTTAAAGCGTGGGTGGACTAGAATGGGTTTATAACATAGAGCAGTTCTCAGGGCATTAGGAGTCTCTTCTTGTTCAGGCCACCATTCAAACGACACAATCTTCTGCAGGAGGTAGAATAGTGGCTCAGCTAGGTTGGCAAACTGGGGGATAAACTGAAAATAATAACCCACCATGCCTAAGGATACCTAGATATCCCTTAAGCTTTGGGGGCGTGAAATTCTCTCTATGGCATCGACTTTGTTTGGTAAAGTTTGGATGCCATCCTTTGAAACTTTGTGTCCCAGAAACTCCAGTTCTGACTGGAAGAAGGAGCACTTCAAAGGTTAAAACAATATAGAATCCTTTCAGAGCTGATTGAAGACTTCCCTGATATGCTTGATGTGTCTATTAAAGGCTCATGAGAAAACAGTAATGTCACCTAGGTAGACGAGGATGCACAAAAGCTTCAAGTCCCCAATGGTCCCATCCATGGAACGTTGGAAAGTGGCCGGGGCGTTACAGAGGTCCTGGGCATCCTTGTAGGCTTGAATAGTCCTTCGTTGGCTATGAGAGCATAATTGGCTTGATCTTAAGGGGCGAGATCAACTTGCCAATATCCTCTGGCAAGGTCCATGGTAGAAAAGTACTACAAACTGGCGAGAATATGGAGGGAATCATCAATTTAGGGAAGTGGATAAATTTCCTTCTTGTTGATGAAGTTGAGTCACCAGTATTCCATCACTACCCAGTGGCTGCCATCCTTCTTCCAAACCAGCATAAGAAGATATTCCTAAGGGCTGCGTGATGGTACTAAGAGTCCAGCATCAAGTAGTTGACTGAGTTCCACCGTCACATGGGCCTCTATGCCCTTTCTCTTTTGGTAAGGTTTGGACTGGAAGGGAGGAGCGTCCCCAGTTTCCACATAATGTAGGACTCCGTTCATTCTTCCAAAGTCATAGGTCAAATCTTAAATAGGTCTGAATACTCCTCCATTAACTCTTGAACCTTGCGTTGTTGGTCATCTGAGAGGTCCTTTCCAATACTGGTATTGACCAGGCCAACTGATGGAGGCATTTCCAAGCCAAAGTCTCTTAGGTCCCCAAAATTTTAGACATCAGCAACAGCCTCCACTGGTAGAAGGCGGACATAGGCGGCAGGACTAGTTGGACCTACTATTTTGGGTTTGTCAGTAAGGTTAGCCAGCAACACTGTTATAGATTCAGCATAAACTGGATCTAGGATTCCCGGGCGGGGTAGCACCTCCTTTGTGGACGGGTTGTATAGGCCTCAGATTTCCAGTAGGTATCCAGAGGGGACTTTAACATGGACCTGGGTGTCAGAAATGACTTGGGACTTCGGAGGTATTGTAGTTGCCCCAGGTAAGTAGATTGACATTCCTCCTTGCCCATCAACAGCAGGAGGGGGAAATCAGACTTAAGAGCACCTTATGTGATATTTGAGCCGATCAATTTGGCCTTCACTCTCCAGTAAATAGACCCAGGTTTTGACCTCCGTCTTAGAGTCACAAAAGGATACAAAGATCAGAGGGACCAATGCCGTGGTAGTGATAGAAAGTCACCATCATAATGGAGTACTGCCAAATAGTCTCAAAGGAATTGAGTCCCAAGGAGCAGGTTATAGCTAGTGTTGTTTAGCGTGACAGCAGGGGTATTTACAGAAAGCTTTCTAAACCATACAGGTAGAGAGGAATAGGCCCCTATAGATTGAGTGCATTGTGGGGCAGCCGTTCCATACTCCATGTAGTGTGGCAAATCTGGAGCAATCTTGACGTGTTTCATTAACTTGGATGACATGACAATCATGGGGGAGCCATTGTTGACTATATCAAGAACTGGGATTTTATAAACTCAAAATGCGACGTGGGTACTCAGATTTCCAAACTGGGGCATAGTGTGAGAAACACGAGATAGTTATCAGAATAAGACTAGACAGTATCAATTTCTTTATTATCATTGGTACCAATATTTCTTCTCCAGGTATAGTAACTTCAGGTTTGTTCAAGGTTATGAAGGTTTCTTGAGGTGGGTAGGGATGTCAGCATGGAGCGCCTCATACTTCATTCTGACAGCCCTTTTCCCACCTCCTCGGCAAGTTGTTTCCAGCAGGTCTTTTCACTGTGTCTGAAACTGTTACAGTAGGTGCATTGAAGTCAAGGATTCTTCTGGTTTTTGACCATATGGATTTGAGGATGGTTATAGGGACCTGTAGATGTAGCCTTAAAGTGTAGATTCAATGCAGGGATTTCATTAAGTGTTTTCTTGAAATCCCAGATAGAGGTAAATTCATTCTTCTGCCCAATTAAATGCATTTGAACCCCAGGGTAGGATCTCAATGTGGAGATGACAGCGGTAATAACATCATCCAGGGTGATAGGATTGGTAGTGACTAAGAGTTGTGCTTGGGCATAAAAACGTCTGGCAAACTCCATGGGGGATTTCTCCTTTATTCAGGCAGATACCCAAGAATGCTTGCTTTTGGTTGGCCAGGGTTTGATTATTGCCAAACTCTTGGATTAAGGCTGTAGAGTTCTGTTCCCAGGTGTTGCACTCCTTTAAATGGGGGGTCATGATCTCCCAGGAAGTTCTATCATTATCAGGAGTGGATATGCTTTAACTTCTGCTGGTTGGTGGCCTCCTCCATGGAACTCGCATATGCGTACAGGAAGGAGGAAATGCTTTCCTTTCTGTGGGTGAACCTTTTTTTTAAAACTAGGTTTAAAGTTAGTTACAAGAGGAGTGGAGAGGGTGTTGACACCAGGGATTTGCTCTGGCTCAGAGATCTCAGTCTTCACATAGTCATGGGGGCCTGCTGGTCTATCCGTCGCCATAGGCCCTCAAGATCCTCTTGGATATCATCCTAGTTTTGGTTGAGGGAGGAGACAGGAGCCTTATTTGCAACCTGCTCTTTTAGGGATTTAATGTCGGCGCCATGAAGGTGAAGCTGGCTCTTGAGGGTGGTAAAACGGGTTTCAAACCCTCAACAAGTTTGTTCAAGATGAGAGATTTGACTATAGGTAAACTTGGTGAAAGCACTGAAATTGTTCATTTATCTGACAGTGCCTCAATGGAGACCCCTAGGGTTGAGGAGGACTCCATCCACTCTAAGTTTGCACCTCTGAGCTACATTCTGAATTTGATTGCATAAGGCAGCCAAGGATATTATCACATCCTTTGCCATGGGTCTTTAGGGCTATCAGGAGTGGGTGCTGCGGGACCTGTGGGCTCTTGAGGTCCACGGGGACCCTCTGGTCCCTTGGGTCCTCACGCCCTTCAGGACCTTCACTACTGGATGGGTAGTCACAAGAGGCCAGCTTCTGATAGTGTTGTTGCAGGGCCCATACCAGATCCTCAACTTAGAGGAGGCGCTGATTCCAAGTTGCCTCAAGAAGTTGGACGTTCTGACGCAGCTGGTCCTCAAGATAGCCAGAGATCCTGCTATATAACACCATACTATGATATTGAGCCTTGTTGATCAATTGTTGGTTATCAATAATGACCTCACAGTTGTCA